>QQSS02094083.1:0-16928 GCA_003687565.2 Craspedacusta sowerbii
ATACATACATACATACATACATACATACATACATACATACATACATACATACATACATACATACATACATACATGTGTGCGTACATACATGTGTTCTTGCAACGACATGGCATTAAAGATGTTACTTGGACCTTGACGTTTGATGTAGAGCTATGTGCAATAAACATGTGCTCTATTTTTGTGCGCTTTCGGTAGTCACTAAGGTCTATGTAAGCCATTACAGCTTGCAAGTTTGGTTGGGTGTTACATAGTTTGAATTTTTACGCTGAATGTAAACCACTTATGCCTAGATACCTGAACTGAAAAGCTTAAGACTGACTCAGAGAATGTCAGTTATATAGAATTTCGAGGAATTTTATTTTATAGTTTCATTACCATTCTGGCTTTAATTTTTTTGTTTTCTAATCACTTAATTCACAGCAGCTACAAATTTGTATTCTTAGCTATTTTTAAAACGACACCTTATGCTTCTATTTAGCTTGGTATGTGGTTTAGTGCTGAAGTCCGAGTTTCACATTGGTCAAAAAGTCTGAGTTTCATATTGGTCACATCTTATTTATGGTTCGGCTTACGAGACCTCTGGTACCCTATGTTAAAGAGGTTTCTCAATTTTGTTTTTATGATGTTCTTTATTTCTTGTAGGAGAAAAAGGAGAGGGAAAAACTACGTTAAAGCCTCTCCATTACAAAAACTCAGTCATTCATCGGGTTGTGGCTGGCTTCATCATTCAGGGTGGTGATTTCAGTTCTGGTAAGTTACATTTTTTTCCCCTCAACTCTGTTGGTTAAAGCTTTCCACGTAAGTTAGCCTCAGGAAAAGTGAGCTAATTAAGTTCCTTCTCCAGCCAGTAAATCACTTGTCAGGCTGGACTGGAATCAATTTGACTACTCACTTTCTTATTCATATACACTTGCAAGTTGGAGTTCGGCAAGTCAAGAAGGATATCAGGCAACTATGCCAAAACATGGCGGTATATAATTAAATTATGCCCTGGCGTCCAACAATTGATGAACATGAATGTGAGGACGTTCATCAAAAATGACTATTCGCATGCAAACTCCAAGAATAAAGGAACTGCCATGATTAAACTTGCCTTCGTTTGATTGATGCCATCGGCTTCAACTGGGCATGAAGATTATTTTTGTCATGTCTAACTTATTATAAAAATAGAACTTGTTAAATTATTTTGTTGGGCTGGCCATGTTGGATAATTTCAAGCAATTATAATATACTGAAACGGGGCGGTTTTTTGCATAAATGATTTCTCTTTGGTAGAAATGTATAGCAATAAGTATTCAGCTTTTGTAATTTTTAAAGTAAGATTTTGATTCAGTGAAGTAAAACTCCTGCTTAGATAAACGTTTGTATGGTTTTAGGTAATGGAACTGGTGGTGAATCTATTTATGGTGGAACATTTAAAGGTTGGATAAATAGGCATTGCTGTACTTATATTTTTGCTATCTACTTTCTAGTGGTCGTGTCTTGCAGCTCCCCCATAGTTTTGATGTTTTTCTAAGTACAAATCTAGAATTTCAGGTGTTTATAGATGCGTGTGTTAAGTTTTTCACTGTTGTATTTGCGGATCATCTATGTACCTGTTTTCTTGCATTTTTTTTCTTTAGATGAGAACTTTGTTCTCAAGCACACCAGACCATTTCTTTTGTCGATGGCCAACCGTGGCCCAAATACAAATGGTTCACAGTTCTTCATGTATGTCTGGCTTGCTTCTGTTTGCATTATTACTCACTAGCCATGTTGCTCTTGCATGAATGAAGTGTGGTCCTAAATTTTCATGAATATTTGGCCGTTGAAAAAAGCTAACCTGTTCTGGTAATGCGAGTTTGAATTCTTTTCCCAATTTCAAAATATGCTGAAGAAGGTGTCTGTTTTGTTTAAATTTTATTGCTTGCAACCTGGTGATACCCATAAGGTCTCATGATGAATTCCATATTTCAACTCAATGTATTATGCTTTTTGTGTAACGTTAATATGCATTTGTAAGTTTAGGGAAAGCATGTTTCTATGCTTATTTTCTGCCAAATATGTGTGAAATGCGTAGCTTTTTTGTTTTTGGTAGGAAGATCTCGTTTTAAAACCATGACCTATCTTCTTTCTTTGTAGAACATTGGCTCCTGCACCTCATTTAGATAAGTAAGTGTTAATATTTGCTTGTTTCTACACACTGTCAAATCGGAATTTATGTCTTTTGTGTATTTTTGAATCCACTTAGTGATGTGTCATAGTGCTAGTGTTGTAGTGCTATGTGCATGTATTTCATCGCCACATACTTCATAGTTGAGCATTGTAGTGGCTTGCACTACAGCTTTTTTTATGTCTAGCAGGGGACTTTTCAAGTTGTTTTTTAAGCGATGATTTGCCATTCCCTGGTGTTGTCAATAATTCTCATATGCTGATCTTCTCATTAGTGTGCATACTGTCTTTGGTCATGTAATCTCTGGACATGAACTGATCTCAGAAATAGAGCACCAGAAAGTTAACGACAATCATAGACCTTTTTCTGATATTCGTGTCCATCACTGCGGAGAGCTCGTAAAAAGATCCAAAGCTGTTCCTAAGAAGGAAGGTGTACAGAAAGGTTGGTAGAGTTTGTGGGTTCTTCATTTAGAAATTTACAGTAGTCACCGTTGTTATGCACGTTTATAGCGATTTTAAAGTGAGGTCAACGTGAAAAGATGTTGATATGAACGGAAGAAGGTTGGGCGTCAATCCAGCAGCTCGGCTTTGTAAACAGCTAAATAATGTGTTTGTTTTGGGTATGGGTGTGTGTTGGGGTGTGTGCGTGTGTGTGGGTGTGTGTGGGTGGGGGGGGGGGTCAGCGTGTTTCGGTGTTAAGTGAATGATAGCGATTAGGCATTGATTCTTTTCTGCAAAACGAGTTCCGCAATAGTGGTGGCTTCCTCGTCCTTGGTGCTGCTGCTTCTTAGTCGTTAAATTACTGGTGGCCAGTATATGACGGAATCACTTCTGCCTTCTTCGAATCAGCAAACGCGTTCTCCAAGTGTACGCAGTAACCGACGAGGCAGATGGTTCCGAGAAAGATTGTTTCTATGACACTAGGCAGGAAATGATGCTCACGACTGCAAACCCTGATTTAAAGACATAGTTTTTACTCTGCATCTGATTTCTTTACCAGTCGTACCAAATGGCTAGGCTAGTCCTGGTTGTTTGTATGAAGACAAGGGTAAGGCAAAAATAACCTACCTGGTCCGTTGAATTCCGCTTATCATTGTTGATGCTCGAAATATTCTGGAAGATAATCGAAGCTTAATCATCAATGGGTCCTCAATGGTCAGGGAGGTGTGGTACCAACATGTCTTCGTGCATTACCACGTATTCTGTCCAGAACTTGGTGCTGACAAACGATAAATTGCAGTTTGATGACAACTACATTTTTTTTTCTGCTGTTGTATCAGCAACTATCATTTTAAGTGATTTTTACAAGTTATTCTTGTTGACGAAGAGTCAGGAGTGCTCCCGTATGCGCAGTTCATCGATCTCCAGTTGATGGCAAATACGCCAGTCGTCCCTTCTTGGGTTAGACTTTCAAAGAGCTAATGAGGTCGATACGTGATCACAAAATGAGACTCGGACTGCTGGTCGATGCTCCGACAATCGTGAATCTGTAATAGCACTGTGTCATTTTACCAAGAGACACTCCTTCCGTCGCACCTGACGACGATGTCGTACAGTGGCCGGTCCTGTCTTCTAGCGAGTTTCGCCAAACAAGGTAACCACAATTTTGGCATATACCAGGCTTGCCCACTGACCGCTGCGTAGAGGCTTTCTTATTGGGTCGTTTCAACAACAGCAACGACAAGTTGTACTTATCAGCTGCTTTTGCGTTTCCTAAACCATTTTTTTTTTAGCATAGCCATCGTTTAAACGCAATACTAAGCACTATCTAACCTAAAATCTTCATCTCAGGTGTCTATATGAGCGGGTGTTATTGTGAGCAGCAGTAGCAGCAGCAGCAGTAGTGTTGGTGGTGGTGGTGGTGGTGGCGACGGCGACGGCGGCAGCAGCAGCAGCAGCAGCAGTAGTAGTGGTAGTAGTGGTAGTAGTGGTAGTAGTAGTAGTAGTGGTAGTAGTGGTAGTAGTGGTAGTAGTGGTAGTGGTAGTAGTGGTAGCAGTAGTAGTAGCAGTAGTGTTAAAACATTCATGTTAGATATCGTGATTTCATACATTAAATAAAATTAAGAAGCCTTGTTTATTGGTTTTTGTTTTTTGTTTTTGCAGAAGTTCATCCACTTATGGTTACAGTAAATCTTTTTTCCAGGCAAATTTATGACCATTATAATACTGCTGTATAGATTGTGACTATCTACTGATCTTTTTTGTTGGTTACTGAGACTCCTGGGAAATGGCTTTTCATTTATGCAGTTAAGAAGGCCCGAGCTTCTGGAAGCGAGACTGACGACTCGTCGGAGTCATCAAGTGAGAGCGAAGACGAGAAAGCGACGAAAAAGTCGGCCAAAGCAAAGGAAGGACAAGAAGCTGCAAAAGAAGCGTAAGAAGCTCTGCTTTCTTTGCCCTAACTCTGACGAGTTTTGTCATTCATTCGTTGCAGGAGGACTTCATTCATTCTAGTTTTTTTCTGTTGGGTGTTCAGTACGAGAATGTGTGCTAAGCTTTGTGGCAAGTGCTGCTTGAGATGGCTGATTTACAGTGGCTGGTAATTTGAGTTGCGCAGTGGTTGTCTTGTTACTGCTGCTGATTAACTGTTGCTGCAGACGGGGAGGTGTTGTAATCGAGTAACCGATGCTGGAGTTTTGAACATTGGTAAATTACTAGTGGCGGAAAAATTGGTTTTATGACCCAGCTGTAAAATGGTTCTATCGGTGTTCACAGTAACTATGCAAGTGATTAAAGTTGCTTCTGTTCGCAGTAACAAACATTATTGACGCCCTATAGGGTTTATGCCATAATGCTGTTGGTAACCCTGCCTTCATCGCAGATCTTTGCAGTCTTGTATTAATTAGGCTGTGACATACATGTATGGATCAAGTTTGCGTTATTTGGTCGCAACAGTTTTTTAACGCAGCGTTGAATAGAATTGCTTATTTTTGCGCCGGTTCCCAGTTCCCTTATATTTGCCAAATGTTTCATAGGTACCTGCTCGTTTACCACAGACGTTGGAAAATTGTTCTTTGCGTGTATTTCTTAAAATTTTTTTGTGTTTAGTAAAGTTTCTCATTACAATGAATTACTAGGCAGTTCTAAACGCACTATTTTTGGGGGTGTTACGGTGGAGGGCGAAATCAATATTGATGGCCTTTCAAGCGTGGCGCTGTTAGATTGCTCGGTTTACCCCCAAGTTGGACGGGGCTCGTACTGGACGTTGTCGAGAACATGCACTCCTGAGCAATTCTATTGCTTTGAGGGCTCCGTTTCATGCAGAAAATCACCCTGAATATGAGGATGATGCAGTAAATTATCCTGACAAAGCACTATACGCCATCAATTCTGCGAATATGGCTCTTGCAGCCACAACAATCGGCTTCTCTAGCGTGTTCAATTATTATGCTGCTGTCGTGTAGCTACTTGGTAAGATCTGCTCGGCAGCCACGCGCACTTCAGTTGTGCGAACGCCAGAAGTTGATGCCCTCGTGTCAAGGTTTTTTTCCTGTTCCGCCATGCTTGATTGTAAATTGCAATATTAACGTTGCGGGATAACGTGTTCGCGCCTCTCTTTATTGGCCCCAATCTCTCACATAAATCTGAAGGAAATTAAGCGATACAATATATGACTTAATAATGATATATAATAATATATTCGTAAGTTTCGGTATGTCTGTGCCTGAAATTTCTTCCTATGCCATGCAAGTCGACTTTGAGTTGCAGCATTTGGTTGTTTCTATTTTAAGGACGAAGACGGTGGATGAGCGCGTCGGTTCGCGGCCGGGGGTCCAGGAGGACAAGGATGCTCCCCTCGACTTGAACGTGATTCCGAAGGTGCCCGGCTCGTTCCTCATGCGCAGAAGCCGGACGCCGAGTCCAATCAGAGCCCAGCGAGCTGAAGAAGGGTTGGTTTATCTACGCAAAATCTTTTTCCTTTGCCTACTGCTCTACTGTGGCATGGAGCGCATACATTCGTGTCCATTCTTATTTCGTTGTTGTCCCTTTGAAGGAGGGTCCATGGCTGAGTGATAAAGCTTGCTAGTCGATGGCTTTCGGTAACGTCAGGCTCGAATGTATGTCTGTTCGCTCAGTTTGTACCACCGTAAGGGCATGTTGTTGCGTCAGCGATATTCGTTGGTAAACCTCGTTTATTATTTCAAAGCTCTTCTAAAGATGAAAATGCTTTCTTCTGTTAATATTCATAGTGCAACACCCAAGTCTGGTCCAAATTTGCGGAACCGTGTCAACATGGTGAGTGAAAGTGATGGTTTTTGAATATTTGTGTGTGTGTGTGTGTTGCCGTTATGATCGTGTGGAGTGTGCTCGATGAAATCTACTACCCGCCGCATTTCTTTATGCGCTTTCTCGAAAGTTAGGGTTGTTTCTTCAGCTGCTGATCGACTTTAGCTAGGTCTTCGTGCCACTGTACCTGCACGCACTCACTTTGATCTCATTTACGGATAGGCCTATTTGTTCTTGGTGTTCTTCTTGCGTGTGGCTTAGCCCCGGAAATTAATGTCGTTCACCTTCCTTCAGGTTTCCAAGTCAGGCAAGAAATTGCGAGGGCGGGGAACCATGGTAAGTACGTGGAAGAAGTTTGTCATGCGATCAACTGTTCAACATCAGCTAGTGGGGTTTTTGGATGCGTGGGGACTTCCTAGCCAATTTTGGGAGTTGAAGTGCACATCAAGAGTCTATGCGCTAGATGCGTCGCAGGCATTTTTTTTTTTATTTTTTTTTTATTTATTTTAATTTCCTCGTAATTTGAAGGAAATGAGCTTAATGTCTTGTTGTCTCCTTTAAGTTACCCTTTCACGTTGCGTGCTTCTTGCGCAATAGCTCCACGTTCATTTTATGCGTTGCGCCAGGGCGTGCAGTCCATGCGTTTGTCTATGCTTGCTGGGCTCTAGCTATTCAACACGCTGTCATAATGTCGATTCGCCTAGTCAACTGTGCAGGGAAAGACTTATAATACAAAGAAAAGCAGGCCCATCGTGGCATGGATCCGCTGCTTTTCCATTAGGAAATATTCGACTTTTATTGACCTAGGTTATACTCTTTTTTATGCGGAAAGGCTTGGCGTCAAATCGTGGACGATCGTAATGAACGGAACCGAGTCGCTAATCAGACGTTTGCGAGTCTCGTTTTCGTGTTTGCCGGAACAGACCGTGAGAGCAGTACGCGGCGACCCGGATGCAGGAGTTGTTTTGCGTTCGTTTTGGATCACTTTATTTTAGAGAAAATCTGTCTCGCCGCTGTGTTTAGCGTAGTTTGTGTTTCGAAGCTGCTGGAAGCAACAGTTTGGTGATGGCATAGGTGCGTGGGAACGAACTTCATAACGTGGGCGATCTGGTGTCGGTCATAAGCACTCGCTAACCGTGTCCCACAAATAATCTTTCACTTATAAGAGACCGAAGTATCGCCATTGAAAGAAACCTAAGTTCGAAGGCTGACTGTCACTGTTAGCAAATCAGGCTGATGTAAAGTTGATTTTCTTTTTTAAAGTAAAGTTTTCCTAGAAAGTGAGGATCTTCTTGTCAAAGCCAGGAACATGAAGCATGCAAGCATGTGGCTGCTGTCTCTACTTCTAATTATGGGGTTCTGGGAAGCCAGTTCATTTATTCCTGGCTCTTAGGCTTCCAATTCAGTTGTTGCAAAAATGCTCGATCGCCGAGAGAAAACTAGTGCCAGTGGATGGGCAATGATAAAAGTAAAAGTCCGCTCTCATTCCGAACGTTGTGCGATAGTCATCTTTGTTTCTATTGCCGCGTGAGAATCTCTCAATAGTTGTAGGAATTGACTTTTGCAGTAACTTATAACGACCCAGGAGGAAGGCGTACCACTAAATCAAACTACGAGACGAGCAGCCGCTGTAAAAAGAAATTGACAACTAAGGCCATCTTTTCCAATTCTGCGCCTTACAAGCACTACTAGAAGCTGCCTTGTCCGTTGCTAAGTCCTTGTATAAGCAGGTGAAGTCGATTTGCGCGTATGCAGGGAAGATGCGCACGTTTGCGTGGCGTTTTAAGAGCCAAACTAGCATAAATTCGTTGCTGGTGGACATCACAAATCTGAGATCACCTACGTACATATTTGCAAGGCATTAGCTAGCGCGCCTGTGATCAGTAGGAGGCATCTGATAGACATCAAAGCTCGGGTTATCTAATGTGAGGGCGCGTACGACATCCGCTGACTTGTCAAGCGCTCAGCGATTACTCGAGTCGGTCACGATATAATGGTCGACTTAAGTGCGCCACAGCAGTTGCAAATCTCTGATTGATTGGCGCATCCACAACGTAAGCTTTTATGTAGGTAGCAAGCGATTGTGCGCTGCTTCTCTTCGATGTACTTGAGCATGTATGAAGGTAGGATCAAAGCGATCGCGTTCAATACAGAATTGCGTCAGCTATACTGTATAAGGTAGCAGGTAGCGCTGTGCTGCCGCTTTTGCCCGAAATTAAAACCTGCACCAGGAATTGACGCGGGATTTCTTCGCTCATCATTTTCTCATCGTGAAATGGAAGGTAGTTGAGCTCTCCGCTCACTGCTTTACAGCTGCGCTCGTGCGGGAACCTCGCAGAAGAACGTAAGGGCGAATGTGTAGAGGCAGTAGCCAGCCAAGCCAACTCACCGTCGCGGACGTCGCAGGCTTACTGCTAGCTGTGACAACGGGTCGTGGCAATCATGGGTGGCTCATTCTGACCTCCATGTTGGACACTTCTAGTGCTGAAGTGAAAATGCAGAAGGCCATTTGGTTTTTCGGCATTCCTTTGTCTAACCCACAATTGTGTAGAAATCTTTGGTGTCGTGTGGGTGTAAGGAAATTGTTCCGTTCATGCTTTTGTCATGTGGAAAACCCGCACAAGCGAGGTGTCAAAACCCGAATCTGCCGTATCCGGAGAAAAAACTTTGAACGAATGCAAGAGAGGCGTTGTTGGTATTTTTTTTTCTTCGGTTTTAGTTAACCTAGGGGGCGGGGGTAGGGACCTTTGATTCGCGATGTCTGCGTAGAGCAATTCTGAAATAATTTCCCGCTAGATTTCGCGCTGCACTTGGACCGGGAACAAAAGGGTGCTTGTTGAAGACTTGCCATTGTGCCAGGAGAAGAGTAGTCTTCCCAATCGTTTGGGCGTTGAGTGTGATGACGCGGCGTCCCCTACTTGCCTAGACCTTATACTGCGTTGTCAATTGCTCGTGATCTTCGTAAGAGTTGGCAGAAAGATCAGTTCGGTTACGAATGTACCCTTTGCCTTCGTGCGAGCGCTCTAAGCCTCGAATTCATTTGCCATAATTTTAGCGACGAGCGAAATTTGAATTTTAAATGCGGGATGGTGCACTACCACTTTGCCATCTGTGTCTTAAGTAAGCTAATTCTTTATCTCAACAGTCTTACTAGTGATCCCGTTTTAAGCGATGTCATTTTGCTTCTTGCTGTACCATATCAGTGCTGCGTTCCCTGGCCTGGACCTAACACTGAAAAATTGCTAGATGTAATTCGTCCATAGACGCTGGTCGCGTGAATCTCATACGGCTGAGTGCTCAGGACTTGTTCAATGCGCGATTATGCGTCAAGAAAATTCATCTTTTTTTATTGTGCAATACGCGAAATCTCTTCCTCGAGCCTAACTCGCAAAATTCATGGCTCTCAATTGGTTACGACGTGACGTAACGCAACAGCTCTGCAATCTAGATTAAAAGGTTGAACTTAAAGTATTTGTTGCGCTTATAATAAGGCATGCAGACTCGTGATCGTTTCTTTGTACCGCACCGCCTCATGTATTACTTCACAGGGAATTCAACTGCATCGAGAATTTTGTGTATAGTAATTCGGAGATGTCATAGACGTACATCACAGTTCAAACTACGTCGTAGGTCCCGTAGATGTACCCACAACTGCAACTAGTTAGCTATGCATAGCTGGCCCTTCGAGTTCAACCCTAGATGCTAGCTTCTGCGCAATCGATAGAAGTGCAGTACTGTAAATAGCGCTAGTCGGACCACAACAGTGTTAAGTCATTTTTCTCTTCTACTTTTTTCTTCCGGCTCCAAATTGAACTCCTTCAAGGTCATGCTTCGTAGTTACTACATCAACAGCTTTCGTTTTGTCTCCATTTAGGCGACTTTCTGCTTTTCGTAGCTGCTTGCCCGTGTTTGCAGCTTGTTCATTGATAAAACTTAGTGCGTATGTAAAAGATTGTCTTCGGTGGTTTGTTTTGGAAGGGCGCCGTGTGCAGGATACCGGTTTTGGGCCATGTCCCCTCCCTTGCCTTCCCTGCATCACCGGTCGGGGGTTATCGCGGGTATCCTTTACGCCGTTAATTATGTCGTGGTTACATTGTTTAGCGTTACCGTACGCCCACGCCCGAGTCTGAATCCGAGGAAGAGACTCCACCCCGAAAGCGTAGAGAAGAGACTCCCGATCGAAGACGCAAGAGCGGCAGTCAAGATCGTCGGCAGAGAAATTCTTCGCCGGGTAATCGTCGTAAAGCCGAGAGTCCTAGGAGGCGAGGCCGCAGGGGAACTTCCGAGCGCCGGAGCTTTTCAAAGTCGCCTATTCGCGGCGAGCTGATAGGGCGCCTACCGACGATGAGTAGCTCGCGATCGCCGGAGCCGAAAAGTCGACGCAAGTCACGCTCGGGTTCCCGATCTCGCGTCCGGTCACGGAGTCGGTCTAGAGACAGGAGGCGATCCTTGCGTCGGTCGCGCTCAAGATCAAGAGACCGCCGTCGTTCGCGGTCTCGCTCTCGTGGTCATCGACGATCCCGCTCTCGCGATCGTCGTCGATCGCGCTCTAGAGACAGGAGGCGATCGCGCAGTCGATCGCGTTCTCGAGGAAGGCGATCTCGGTCACGAGGAAAGCGTAGTCGGTCCCGATCAGAAAAGCGGCGCACTCGTTCCCGTTCTCGTGGACGCCGTTCTCGATCGAAGTCTCGGTCGAGAGACCGAAGAGATCGCTCGCCTCGCTCTCGTGAAAGCAAAGGGAAGTTTTCAAGACACGAATCAAAGAGCGACAGCGCATCTGACTCTTCGGTTGAGCGGCGCAATAAGGATAAAATAAACCAAGGTGTCGAGGCAAACAATAAGAATTCTTCGGAATCCTCGAGCGTAGTCGGCTCGGCAAAAGGGACAGCATCGTTGGCTGAAGTCGTGCCCGTGGGAACGCAACGTGCTGCTGCAGCTGTCGAAGAAGCATTAGGAGCGACGGTGCCTAAAGAAGTCGCAAGCAAGCAGGGCGTGAAGTCCGATTCTATAAAAGCAGAGCCTGCTCGCATTTCGTCAACTAGTCTAGTTGGGTACGACGATGACCAGAAAAATGTTTCAGACAGTGACGAGGAAAGCCATACAACTATGCAGTCGCTTAAGTCCGAAAAGCCTGAAAAGTCTTCTGAACCGAAAAGCGTGGGTAACAGATCTCCTCCAAGAAGGAGGTTTACGGAAAAGAAGGATCAGTCCGTCGCTAAAAAGGCAGCATCCCCAGTAGTACCGGACCGTGAAAACGACATGGTGCGTTCCGATACTGATCAAAAGCAGACTCGCGACCGCGATGACGACGACATGTCCATCGGGGCTGAGTCTCCGGTTCCCGGAAATCTCTCGGAGGGCACAACGTTAGAAAGCCAAGGCAGTGACCAACCACGCAGTGAAGGTGCAGAGCCACTACCGCCATTGCCTTCAGCCATCTACACGCAGCCTCCACCTCCTCTACCGTCCACGGATATGGCTTTCAGTCCGTACATACCTGCAGCTTCTTCGCAGAAAGCCCCACCACTCCCACAGTTTGGTCTACTTCCTGTAAGTTCGCAAATTCGTCTGCCTCCGCCGCCCCCACCCTATCCCCCTGCAGCTATCGGGAGTGCGTCGGAGAAGTCACCTACACTCAGTGCGGAGGATTTGACTCCTGGAAAGAAGTGGCCTGTGTCCACTGGCATATTGTTGGACTCCAAAAAGAGAAATGTTGCATCACTTGTGTCTCCCACCGAAAGCGATGCATCTAAAAAGTTTGTAGCGTCAGATTTAGAGAAGACCTCGTTGGAGGAGAAGGCCGCGGATCTCCCAATGCCTGAAGCTAAAGGGGCGAATGCTTCTCGTGGCATCACCAAAAAGTCCGCCAATATTCTAGCGGAAGAAAAGCCGACGCGTCTTAAGCGTTCGTCGGGTTCACTCGGTGATACCGACAAGGATAAGCTTCCAAAGACCCTCACTGTTGGCGACGACAATGACATCTATGCTGATCTTGACATTAATGTAGCTGCAATTCAAGAATTCCGCGGCGGTAGCACCGAGACGGCCCTGTTTACGAGCAAGGCACATGGTCAAACCGTCGAGGCTTCTAAGGATGGTCCTCTGGGAAGGCGAGGTGACAAAAGCGACGACGCCAGAGATTTAGTCGGAAAATCCAAGGCGAAGATTTCCGCTTTGTCTCCAAGTCGGCGAAGCGAAGCTTTGTTGTCGCCAGTGGCCGATCGCGTTTCCATTTCTCCTTCGAAGAAGCGCGACGTTTCGTCCGGTCGCACTAAGGTACAGAAATCTCGCTCGCGATCGCCAGACATGCAAAAAGAGAAGAAAGACACAAAGCCAACTGATGAATCGCGGGCCTCTTCGAAGAACAGCGGAACCCCTCCACCAGAAAAAGGCAAGAAGAATTCACACAAGCCTAGTCCCGATGTGGTAAACAAAGACGCGACTAAGTTAGGCGGCCAAGTTGACATGGGGGATAAGGCAAGAACTAAAGGAGCCGAGAATAAACATCAGAGAACCATTGCTGAAAGCAAGCGGGATAAGAGTAAAACTTCGGACGGCAGTGACGAAGAGAGCTCGGCGAAAAGCGGTCAAAGTTCTGAAGAAGACGATGCGAAATCGAAGAAGAAGATTGTGCATAAGGCTGGCGACAAGGTTGCGCTGACGAAGGCAAAAAAATCGAAGACCAATGGTGATGTTGACAGTGCAAGAAAGAGAAAGGCGAGTAGAAAGGCGTCGGATGTGGAGGAAGATTCGGAAGAGGAGAAGCCTAAGCGCAAGCACTCGAAAGAGAAACGGAAGAAGAAGTCGAGTCGAGCTGTTGACTCGGACGACGATCGTGATGACGGCTCCTCCAAGAAAAAGAAGAAGAAGAAAACGAGCAAGGGCTCCAAAAAGAAGCGTCGGCATGCTTCCGACGAGGAAAGCGAGGACGCTAATGACGAACAGGATGAGGTTGCTGGTTCTTCGTCAGAGGAGAAGCTAGACGAGGTACGTGATATTGAACTGCGTTTTACAACTTTTGCCTTCCTGTGCGTATTGTCGGCGCCCGAAAATTTAACTTGCATGAGCTTTTTTTTTTTTTTTTTTTCATTTGCAGCTGTATGGGTTAGCGGGACGCCTTGATTTTGCACCAAGTTAGTGATATAGTTAGGTGTGTAGGGGTTTGTGCTTTTGTCACAACACTTGATGCATCAGATGGTTGCTTCTCGCTGCCCTGAACGTGGGAGATTTTGAAGTAAGCCGTAGCCGCTGTTTGAGTAAGCAACAGTGGTGCTCTGTCTTTGTTTCTCCGATGATAGTAAGGTATCATGGCATTGGTAGCTTTGGGGTCATACGTCATGTGTAGGAGTCATGTATATCGATTGACGTGATTCATGTGCGCATGCTTTCGCCGGTAAGTACGTTCCAGACCTGATCTCCTGACGGCCGTGTCTGTCAGAAGATTCCCTCGAACTCTTTTAGTTGCCTTGTTTGGGTATTAGGCGTGTTTCACCAGGGCGCTAGCTAAATCCTAGCAAGATTGGCTTGCTCCTTTCTAAACCTCCGGACTACGATCGATTCAGTCTATTCATATTACTACTATATCTATTCATACTACTGCTATATCTTTTCGTATTACTGCTATATCTATTCAGTCTGCTCATATTACTACATTTCTACTATCTGCACCTTCTAGTAGCTTTGTTTGTCCCCTGCAGCGAAAATTGTTGCGCAAACCTGCTCGAAGATAATCTTGCATTCCAGAATTCGTACTGGGGTTTTTGAGGACTGCACTAGGAACGTTGTATTCCAGTATTCTCCCCCCCTGGTGCTTCCTATCTGCGCATGTATTCTCGTTCTTGTCCAGGAGGAGGATGTTGACGCTGAGGATGAGCATGGTAAGGGTACAGCTATGAACCAGACGGGCGAAGATCTGGTGTCAGAGGACTCCGATGCCTCAACGGAGGGCACGCCAGCTAAAGCTAGAGATAGCCACAAAAAGAAGCGAAAAAAGCGAAAGAAGAGCAAGAAAGAAAAGCGATCGAAAAAAGACGACAGCGAAAGCGATGATCCAAGCGATGATGCTCCTGAGAAAAATGCGGGTAGTGATGACGTCGATGATCAGGCTAGCGACGTCCCCGAAAGTGACAAGGAATCCAAGAAAAAGAAGCGACCGAGAAAGAAGAACAGTCGTAAGCGACAGCATTCGGCAACGAGCGAAGAATCTGAAGCGCCGGATCCTGACGAGTTGGATTCCGAGCGAGATTCGGAAGGCGAGGGCAAAAATGGTCAGATTGCCGACAAGAAACAGAAGAAGCACAAGGGAAAGAGATCCCATAGGAAAGCGGATAAGGACAGCGAGCTGAGTGACGAGAAGAGTGATGATGATTCGGATGCGAGCGACGAACTTGCCGACAGAGCTAAGCGTACAAAGACTGTTACGAAAAGTAGGTCTGCTAAGAAGAAGCGACGGCGAAAGGTCTCCGCGTCGGATTAGCTTGCTTTTGGGCCGAGCTTCTGTTGTGTTTGGTGTTTTCTTTGCTTGTTGATCGTTTGTATGTTGCTTTCGATCCTCCGCTGTGGAGCAAGAGGACGTTTGCTTGCGGCTGGCCTTGCTTCATGCACTGTTTTGGCGATTCAGTCGCGACATGAACTATCACACGGGTCGGAACTCTTTTTGTTTGACGTAACATCTAGCATTGCGGATCTTGACTATGGACTGCTTAATGACTCGTTCACGCCAGATCGCATGTCTCGCGGCATAAATTAGCAAATGAGTGTCACCGAGAGGGTTGGTGAGGAGTTGAAGTATCTGGAGGTATGTCTGGCATGCGCTCTGCAGAACATATAAATAAGTTCAACTCTAATAAACGAGCTCAACTCTTGGAATGTGCTCCAGTGCGTTTAGCTTTGTGTTAAGCGCGCTGGGCTGCTTTACGAAGCTTCTATGGGAATATTTAACTTTTCAATTATTATTGTTATTCATATTGTTATGCATTATAATTATTGTTAATTATTCATTTTAATTATAATTACAAGTACTTCAACTACTACTATTGCAACTACTACTACTACTACCACTACTAATAATAATAATAATAATAATACTGTGCAACGATAGGGGTGGATCCGCAAAATTTACATCATTACGGAGCTTACCGGTGGGTTTGAGCCCGTAGGCCTGACAACGTGCCACAAAAGCAACAGCGCTACAAGCAGCTCGTAGTTCACTGATGCAGTCGGCACTTGGCATTATCGGCAACGATGCTGCAAGAATTCCTGTTCCGGATCACCTTTCTGGTCCTTAACGTCGCGCATGTCTAAGCAGTGTGGGAAATTTTACAGGCTCGACTAAAATGGATGCTGCCAGTATACCACCGTAAGACTAGACGTGTGCTCGTTGTAGAAGATATACAACACTTGTTGTGGAATACTTGTTGGTCGCCACCACTTCACTTTTGATCTTACCATACCTATTTACAAACCGTTTATATACTCAATATATGCACTAACCAATTACCCTGCGCAATTACACGCGAATTATATACACTTATAAATAATGACAGGAATAGAAACCCAAACAGAAATTGCGCATACGAAACTGATTTACGACGCAAGGAGAAAGTAACGAACATTGTAGTACTTTCATATGGCATTAGCTTGAAGGAAGTTCCTTACGGTCGTTCTTGACATGCAGCCCTGACTTCTTTTGCTATCATTGTGGTCGTTTCACTATTCCAAGGAAAAACAGTGCATTCGTCAAACAAGAATATTTCAAAGTAAAATTTGGTGATGATCAAGACAACCCATGAGCGCCTAACAAAATATGTGAGCCATGTGTTTTAAGCTAAGTTGGTATTAGGTATGCCCATCGTTTGGCGAGAGCAAATCGATCATCGCAAAGATTTACATTTGTTTAGTGAAAACATCGGGGTTTAATAAGCGAAATGAAAGTAAAATAGGATATCCTGATCTACTTCAGCTGTTAAACCGATGTCCGTTTTTAAACAGCTACTTCCGGTAGAAGACCTGGGTTATCTCAAAGAATGCAATGGCAGCAATGATGCCAATTTTTGAAACTTGTGAAAAGTCGGTTCATAGGGCATTTGAACTGCACTAGTTGAATGATTTATGACGTGATTGGGCAAATCGAAACAACTTCAGAAATCCTAGCATCAAGACTACATGTGGAAATTGCTTGGAAAAGGAGTAAAGGAGTATCAACCTTCCAAACCTGAGCAAGCACATTTCTGCAGCACGTTCAAGGCAAAAATTGTGTTAAGCAATAGCATTGTTCCTTTTTACTCAAAGATTCAGGGCTCTCGGTCTACAATCCAGTTAAATGGAGATTTTCCTTGATGATTGATTGTTGATTGCTCGAAGCAGAGCTTGGGGTGTGCTCTTCCCATAGAGGTAATCGTATGAACTACTCTATGGCTCTCCGCACAGCGGCAGTTAATATGGGGCTGTCCCCATTGGGTAATCGTTCATTCTGTTGCGAGGTTCGCTAAGATCTAGAAATATAAGAACTGAAAATTCAGAAGAACGTTATATTGATTGCGATATGT
>QQSS02094194.1:0-16927 GCA_003687565.2 Craspedacusta sowerbii
AGATAGATAGATAGATAGATAGATAGATAGATAGATAGATAGATAGATAGATGGATGGATGGATGGATGGATGGATAAATAAATAGATCGATCGAGCGATATAGAGGTGGCTGGATGGATAGATCGATGGATGCATAGAAACAGATAGATGTATGTTTGATTGATAAATTGATTGATTGATTGATTGACTGGTTAATTGATTGATTGATCGATTGATTCATACATAGAGAAATCGATAGATACACAGATGTATGGATGGGTGGACGGATTGATAGATGGTGTCGGTTGAAATCGGACTTTTATGCTTATTTCAGCAAATGACCTACGTGAATCCAGATTGCTCGTATTTCTCGTCGGAACAGCATATTTCTATGCAATCTTCCGTGTCAGGAATGTATCCCAGCCCAGGGTGCACTAGTTTCCAAGATTTGAATCTTAGCCCTGTATGTGCACCACCCTCTGGGCGTGGCAGAGCGCCATCAGCGATGCCAAACACAAACCTCGTAAGTCACGGCTAATCAACTTTGTTTAGGACTCTTTCTACGCCGTTGAATGATATGCAGATTTCACTTACTTCTTGACTTTGATTAATGACTGTGAACTTCTCGCGCTATGAAGAAGTATTGAATCGTTGTTTGGATTCAAGATTTAAATGTCTGCCTTTCGGTAGCTACTAGCTAATATATTAGTGTTTATACTTGTATATTGGTGTAATGGCCCGCATGTGCAAATGAGCCGAGGAAAAGTGTTTTCCCCATACAGTTGTTTTTCTCTAACATATTGTCTTTGAGGCTGCTTGTGCCATTTGTATTAGACTAGGATTGGTATGTTTGGGGTTTATTCCTATTTGTTTCGTAATTGCCTTTTCGTGGCCTGATTTCGTTGACAGCACCGAACTCCGTGCTTGTTGCACGAGTGACGTCGAAGTTGTGGGTTCGCTTGACGCTCCGAGTCTCAAGATTTGTTTTACTTTTTGCTTTCTGTTCTCGATATTTTGCAGACCAATCCGTTGCTTTGTGGTGTGCTCGAGCAGCTTCCAGATGCTACAATATTTCCGGGCGAGTTTTCCTTTGAGTTGTCTCTCGGCCCTCACACCACAGGAGCTACCAAGTCTGCCGACTACACGTATTCGCACAGCCTTAAGAAGCTCTACGTTCAGCGGGCCGCGCAGTGTCCGTTCAAGTTCAAGACGAAGAGAGCGCCTCCTGCGCATGCGTACGTTAGAATATTGCCTGTGTTCAAGGGGACTCACGTGCTGTCTGAGCCTGTGCGGAGGTGCTCCAACCACGCGGAGGGAGACGATGACGGGCCCAGGTATCACTTCATCCGCGCCAGCAACAGAAGTGCTCACTACGATCAGAATGACAGTGGCCGCTTTTTCCTCACAGTGCCGTTTACCGGCCCGCAAGGTCGGTTGGCCGTTTAATCATTATATTATCCTACAGCTATTGGTGGTGTTTCCATGTGTTCAACGTTCTTCACGGCAACGAACGCCGAATGTATAACGTGTCGCCTAGCCAATGGGCTTTAGGATGATTAACTAATTTAATCGCTTCATGCCTGGTCTTGAGTATTTATTAAAGTGCGAATGTTTTTAAGATAACGCGTGTAAAATCGATGCAATCGCGCTTGTTGGCTTTTTCTTTGCAGTGGGAGCCGAATACCAAGTAGAACTACTGTCATTCCAGTGCTTCAACAGTTGCGGACACAACAGCCATTCAAAACGGAGGATCGACGTCATCTTTACACTTGAGCACGAGTGAGATGAAAGCTTTGCTTTTCGTGTGCTTTCCCTGATGCTGTTTGGGAGGTTCTCTTTTGAAGTGCCATTTTATTTGTGACGTCCACGTATCGCAAGAGCAAGACATTTCTTTTCGCTTCGCCACAGTTCTCTGAGTCCAGCCGTAGTTGGCCTTGTCCTCGTGGATCTTTTAATTTACAAAGAATGACGCCGAGCGATGCTTGGTCGTAACGATCGCCCTTCTTGTTTGCGAGTGATTCTTCTTGTTCGTTTGCGTTCAGCGGCCATGTGCTGGGACGGCAAGTGATTGAAGTGCGCGTGTGCGCATGCCCCGGCCGTGACCGAAGTAACGAAGAGACGGCAGTTGGATCCGGACTTCCAGTCAAGCGCGATTCGCCGACAAGAGCGCCTGCACCTGCCAAGAAAAGAAAGCTGATCAACCAAGAGTCTCCAGAACCGCTCCTATTTCATACATCGGTAATTTAAATTATGCGTAGGAAATAATGTCTCACCCTTTCACGCAGTCATCTGTAATCTGTACTGGTTTCGTGCCGTTTATTGCCGATACTGCATTCAAATCAATGGGTTTGTTTCACGTGGCGAAACTTGAAGGCGCACGAACTTACTTGTCGCAACTGGATGTTCACTACTCAGTGGTCCATCACTTCTTTTTTTTTTTTTATCCACTCGCGTCTACATATGATCTATGCTACTGTTGCTAATCTTGCACTCTGTACAATACTTTCTACCTGTTTAACTGACGATTACCTTCACGAGTGACTCGGTATTTGATCGTTTAGACTAACAACTGGCTATTTCATCAGATCTTGCAGCAAGTTTTGACTGTTCTTGAAAGCTCTTTGTCTGGAGCTGCCTCTCCTGATCAATCCATGGTAAAAGATGGCTTGTCGTAAGTAATGCGCTTCGTAGCTGCTGTTTTTTTTTAACTCGTACCGTCGTCCTGGCGACGAACTGTAGCTTCTTTTCTTCGTTTGTTACGCTCTTTCATGGGTGAGATCTTGCCAAGGAGGCTTCTTTCTTGGTGTTCTAAAAGTCAATGTGGCAGCCTGCACTGCGAGCTTAGACGTAGTTCGACGGGCTGGTTTTCGCTTCTCAGCAAGTTATTCGGATTGTTTCTGAGCAGACCAGCCTCCAGCACGTCCAGTTCGGGTGCCACGTTTTTCCAGCGAAGTCCTGTTCATGCGGGCACCACGTATCGTCCGGTGGAGAGAAGTCCAATCGCTCACTCACAGGGCCAACTGGACAGTGGCACTGATGAAGAATGAAGTGTGGAGCGGCACTTCTGAAGAATGAAGTGGAGGCTGATGAAGAATGAAGTTATCGTGTGGTATAAGAACAGCGAGTTCTCTAGCAAGCTTTGTCATGAGCATGGCAAGCGCCGTGAATGCATTTGTTTACATTTTAATCGTTGGGATATTTTGCTCTTATTTCCAGCTTTTAATCACGATTCTTATTGTGTTGGAATGGGGGGATGGAAGCGCTTGAAGCGATTTGTTGCGATGCCGTTGATGTTGCCATCATCGTCATGCTCGGAACTTCTTTGGAACGAGTAGTGCGGAACTATACGGAAGCTTACAACATTACGGATTTAGCGTCTCACCAATTGGTATTGGATTTATGGTTTTATAGATGCTTGATGTTCGAGTGTGCGGTAGCTGCTTTCAAATTGGGGATTCGTTTGCGATCTAAGCTGCGAGAGATGCTAGCACAGAGA
Organism: Craspedacusta sowerbii; assembly: GCA_003687565.2. Taxonomy (NCBI): domain Eukaryota; kingdom Metazoa; phylum Cnidaria; class Hydrozoa; order Limnomedusae; family Olindiidae; genus Craspedacusta; species Craspedacusta sowerbii. The sequence continues at coordinate 3,477 of QQSS02094194.1, forward strand.
TGGTTCAACGCTTGCTATTTGTACACTCCATGTCGTATCTTGTTGCTATGGATACCATTTTGAATTTTGTTTTGTCGTTTAATTTGCCAGTTTTTGTTGAGATGTTCACTTCTAGTTGTGCATGCTCGCTGCGCAAGGGGATCAGATTATTATAATGCATGAAGACTTTTATGGTGCATTTCGAATTTTATTTACTGAATTTTAATTTTTTGGCTTGCGTTGACTTAAGCAAGCTTCATAATATTTTAAAAGAAATTCTAATTTTAGAACTGAAGCTTTGCGCCTGAATTTTATCAGGTTATTAAATTTTTTGTAGCACCGGGCGATGTAGTGTGTCGGCGAGTTTCTCTTGCTGAAGTTGTCCAAGGTGACATGGCGAGAGTGAAGTGCGTATGAGCTTAGCTAGCTTCGTGTTTGAAAGGAAATACACTTTATCAATGGTGTGGTTTAGAAAAATGTTGCAAATGTGCGTTTTCGGCACTTAGATTGGGCAAGTTTTATTTGCCGAAGATGATATCGTGGAAGATATACTTTGGTGTGTGGGCTCATAGCCCGATCCTATGCAGAGCATTGTTTACGAATTTCTGGAATGGCAGGCGTCAATACATCGATTTTTATTTGTTGGTATTGACGGGTATGATTGATATTGTCTTTTCGTCTTGACCACGTTTGATTTTGGTTAATGCCTTTGAGGTTTGTTTGTTTTGTGACATTGATTGAATGTAGTTAACTGATTTCAGGGCTTCAACTCCTTGAAGTGTTTGTTAAGTCTGTACTAAGGTCTGTGCTGGGTGACGTGCTAGCTTGCTGGCTGTTCTGTCCTCGGCATATCGAGTGCTGTCGTCGTTAAAAGAAGTTTGTTGGGCAGAGAAGTTGTCGGAGTATGCCTAATGATTCCTGTCGAGAACAGAATATCACTTGTGCAGATCCTTGTGCTTTCGTCTAGAGCTTGACCTGGCTGCCTCCGCTTGATGATTTGAATTAGTTGTTTTGCGTGTCTTCCTGACAATCGGCCAGCTATTCGTTGGACAAGAAGAGAACTTGTAGTTCCATAGTTGGGGGATTGTTACTTTAAAAAATAACTTTCGTAATGCCTTACTCTTGGCGTTTCTTTGAAAAGTAACTTTCGTTAATCCTTGTTCCGTTACTTTTCGAAGCCCGTTACATTTGCGTTAATAAAAAAAAAAACGGAGATAGTTCGTTAAGAGCATTAAACGCGTTAAGTCCGTTAAATCTTTTGCGAGTTCGTTAGTCTGCTATATTTTGAATTTGACGGACTTTCTTTACGCTGAGCTGTTAAATTGCGTATACCAGCTGTTGCGAATGCTCTAAGCGGCGAACTTATTTTGATCATTTTGAGCACCAGACGGTATTACTGTTAAAGGTCTATCTTTCATTATGAAGAAAAAGCCATAAATATCTTGTTGAAATCGTAATATTAAGCGAAACGCAAAACTTCTTTTATTTGAATTAAAATTTTTGTTAAAGTGTAGGCCGAAAAGGCTTTTTATTTGTGGAAAAATAATTGCTGATAAAAATTGAAATGCTTGTAGGGGTCATGGGGAGTCTGCTCCAGATGGCGCAAGTGGCCGTTTTGAAACGTAAGGGTGTCACATGTGGAGTCCGATAGCTGTCAGATTTTGACCCATCTTTCCACCGCTGCGCTGGAAGGAACTGTCGTGGTGAACTTGATGAATAGGTTGATCAGGGCAGGCGTACCCTAAAAAAGTGGACACTGAGGTCGATGTTGGAGCACCCATCCAGCCATGTCGCTTTCAAGCTCTGCATTATGGCTTTTAGGATCCTGGTTGTCAAGAGCAATTCTTGAAAAATGAGTATAAAAAGTTTCTTTGCAGCACTTCTCATTTAATACCCGATTTTATTGCAGAGTATTCATTCCCCATAGCTTGAATGTCGATAGCAAGGCCACTATTGTCCTTTTCACGTCTGTGTTGTTAAGGCTCGTATGCGCATCTCACTATTATTAACATAGTTGCATCTTTTATCTGTAACAAGGAGGGGAATATTAGAGGAGAATTCCTTTTGTTGCGGACAAATCATTACAGTTTTGCGGTACGGGACACAGCACATGTTGAAGTAGCCACAGAACTTCGACCGGCATGAAAAGACGTGCAGAAACATGGATGAAGACACCTTCACAAATCCTAGCAGAGGCAATGCAAAGAATATCCATAGCAGCACTAGGTCTCTTTACGTAAATGAATGCTACCGGGAAAGTTGTAACCTGCAAGCGGCGTTAGCAACAGCCGGTCATACCAGCCCCGTATTTTTGATCGGCGATCATTTTTCCGGAGGAGTATACCCTGCATGAACAGACTAACGGTGCACGATAGATCATACTATGAAGCTTGTCTTTGAACCGTCACTCTGCCATTCGAAAGGAAATTTCGGATTAGTTGATTGCTGACAATGCCATAACAACGCAGCTAGGAAGTACGTACAAACGAAACATTAAATTGGTCGGTAGGTGGTCTTGGTGGCTTACAAGATGCTGAGGTAAAGTATTTGGAGAGCGCAGTCGGGATGTTTAGTCAGCAAGAAGACAGACGGCTTAGCAGGAAGGCTAGCAAAGCAAGACGGTTTTAGCTATGGCAAGTTAAAGAAGGCTTTATGTGACAATAGAGCATGTCTATTTTGCTTCAGAATTCTATCGTAGTTAGTAAGACCGGTAGCTTGATAAATTTCGGAAAAAAGGCACTGGGTATTTGCGGTGTAATAGAACAACTTAAGCAATAAGTACAAAGCAGGAAATGTTAAGTCGTATTCAGGAAGCAACGGAGTGCAGCAGGGGAAATTTACGGCTCGTTTATGGGAAAGAAAAATCTTCCGACCACTTCATAACCTCATGCATTTTTTTTTACAGCAAGTTTAAAAGAGCACATGCCCAAAATATAGAATCAAATATTTTTCTACACCCTTCCAATCCGCACAATTTTCGCATTCACATCGAATAGTAAATGAAAATCATATAATTTCACTATACTTATATAATAATAATATTTCTAAGCACGGCTAACAATAGAAAAACAAAGGGCTAACTCAGATATTGTAGGCTCGCACGAAGTTGCAACGTAACGTTTACCACAGGCAAACCCGGATGTTTTAACTTCAACAAATGACATGTGGCATAGGAAAGGAAGCGATCAAACTGCAGCTGTTACCTAGTTTTCTGACAAGAAAACTTACAACCGGATTACAGAATTAAATTATTCTCTTCACTTAAATAATACGCAATATAACGTGAGATAAATCGCTTTGGTTCAACACTTGAGCGAAATGTCGCGCAACCGATCAGTCGCGACACCTAAACGAACAGAAAAATCAGATTTTCAAAGAAGCCATGCACAACAGCTTAAGCAATGAGTACGCTGAGGCAAAAGGTTTAAATGATACAGAAAAGAACCCATGCTTTATCATACCTATTACATAATATAGAGTTTTAAATATTGTATTTAGATTTAGTATAGGATTCATTATATAAGAACTTACTAAAGGTCCATTTGCATGACTTACCTAGAGCTTCTAACTTCAGGAGTTTTGTGTCGACAAATGTGCTAGTTGATAAAGAGGCACTTCCTGCGGAGACTGCGAGGAAGAATTCCCCATCTGCACTGAACGAGCGAGCACTTTGGAGGTAACCGACCGACATGCTGTAAATTTCGTTGAAACCAATTTCCAATCCAAACTCGTAGATGACAAGGCGCTGGTCAACTCTGGTCAATGCTAAATACGCAGTTTTTCCCACATGAAAAGCCTCCACGTGGATGGATGGCGACGAGGGGATGGACTGAAACCAGGCGAATGCGTTCGTCGCGTTCACGTAAATATATACTTCCACAGACACGTCGTATGATGAATGCCCATCGGTGGAACGATCCTCGCGATTTGCGATCACTAAGTAAAACTGTCCATAGTTGGTAAACGTTGTCATACTGCTTGCACCGATAGTGGGAATCTGTTGTATAATTTCAGAAGCCTGACCTCTTATGCTGGAAATCGCGACGTAGCCTCTAGAGGTACCTTCCATCGGTTGCCAGGCTAACGCATAGAATAGGTTATCAGTGAGTAAGAAGCTTTCCACTGCTGAGCCGGGAGTCTGCACAGCTAGATTTGACAGTGCAGTCAATCCATACATGTGCAGAGCCCACGTGTGAGTACGAGAAAGGGTAGTTGAAAGAAAGATGTACACGATGCCTTGATTTACCGTCACGTCTCCGTCAGTAGCTGCGCTATCGTTCAGGACGTGCTGAACTTGGAATGCAGCAGCAGCAGGGTTCCACACCAACAGGCTTGACGATCCTTAAAAGAAAATGCTCTTAGTCATTTCATCGCACAACTATAATTTAAAGTAAGCCAATAATGATTAGTGCGCTAGTGAATCCGATAGGCCTAGAAAGGCATGCGGATTCTCACCTTTGACGCTGCTGCAGCTTTGATTTGAGTTAACGGCAACCAGATACGTGGCATTCCATGGAGCTGTAAACGATATCAACTTCTGGGTACCCGATGTTAACAAGTCCTGGTAGAAATCGTATAGGCCAGTAGTTGAATTTCGCTTAAGCAACTTCGATGTTGAACATGCTTGCTCCCCACTGGACTGAGTGACGACTCCAAGATACTTTTCGCCTCCAACTTCCAGGTACTCCATCGCCTTGGTCGGCATGCTACTTAGCAACTGATACTCGGTTAAACGGTCGAACCTGTATGGTGATGCTAAAATATTATCAAAAATAAAAACGGAGAAAAATATGTCTAAGAATCTTGGGGATGCATACCCGCCTGAGTGTTAAAAGATTTTAGACAAGCAAATAAATGCAATGTTGGTTATTCCAGGTTCTACTGAGGTAATGCTACTTTAAAGTGCACGTACCAGCAACAGATTTTTGCACGTAAGACAAAGCGCGGCATTGCCTTGTCAACGTGTTGTTTACTTGATCCTTTTTTACCAGCAAGTCTGGCTGGTTTGATGGCGCTTTCAAATCGAACTGGGAAATGTCCATCCCATTTATCTTGCCGGAGTTTATCAAATCACCATTAATATAGACATCTCCAGAAAATAACAGTGGGGAGCTTATATTCTGGTTGGTCGAAAGTGATACGCGATTACTTGAGAACCAGTCAAGGTTGACACCGTCAAGCTTGCCTTAAAAATAAGCAAAGATGCAGTACCGGTGATATGTTCAATACAAGATCAGCACTTAGTGTAGCACTCTTGTGTTGGGACAAACTGAAAGGATATGGAATATTTAGTCAGGAGGCGAACAATGTCAAACGTTGAGTGCAAAGTAAGAGGTTTCAGTCTAGAAGTAGGTCCATAGCAGATGAGCCTCGTTTGCTGTGTGCCCTTAAACCTCATTCCCAGAAAACTACTCAAGCAGAAATGAAGGAAAATTTCTCGTACCTTTAACTTCTAATTGCCCTTTGATGAGCAGACTTGTGACGAAAGTCCAATTGCCTGTTATTTCCTGGTTTGTGCTTAGCGTAACGAGGCGGCCCGGCCGCAACGTCAGTCCATCCACAGTTCCGGCCACATCAACTGCAGACATTGTGAGAATCGAAAAGCTTTTTTCTGCTTGGAATATTTGCTCCACAGCTGATGCAGATACCAGTGTTGTTCTCTCGATGTCGGTAACGTTCAATCCATTCACCAGACCATAAACGTTTACATGTAGAGCTGTGACAGTGTGAAACGTCTTCTTTCCTAACGCGATTTAAGGAATAAACAGAACGCAGTGCATAGAGAACTCAAAATTCATGAAAGTTTATTAAAAAATCAAAGAAATTAACCTGTTATCCTCTTGAAAACTAGCTGCAACATGCAGAGGCAATATTAACTGTTTTTGTCCGGCAAGTATATCAACACGTGCTTCAAGTAAGCGTGTTGCAACGAGGCAAGTTTTACGAGTACCTGAAATTGCCTGAAAGCCTTGCGTGGTTACTACATCTGTGCTCAAGTTAAGACCATTTATTAATCCTCCAACGGTTAACTCTTGCATCAAGACGTTCCCCATCACTGATAAACCCGAAAGTTCCTGATCGCCAAGTATGAATAGTACATCCTCAGATATCTGGACTATATCGATCCCATTGATGGTATTGGAGGAAATAGTCAAATTCCCAGCTACATCAAGTGCTGAAATACTCGTTAGGCCATCCAAAAATCGGATGTGCCCATTTATTGTTTCATCGCCATGAACATGGACCATGTCGTTAAGAAAACTGTAGAAATTTACTCCATTGACTGTGCCAGAAACGCTGACATTCATCATGTCGACTCGCGAAGCAAACGTCTTCGTTCCTTGAACCAGCTGCTCCTGCGCACTAAAGTAAGCAAATAGATTTTCCAATATCATCACTTATCATTGAGCAAAATTTTAGAGTATTTACCTACTCCAGCATAGCACAGCCATGCATTTTAACTTACCGTGTTCTAACCAGATCCCATGATGAAAGGTCGATGCCGTCTGTGAGTCCGTACGAAACGAGGTTGCCTTGAACCAGCACGTCCCTGTTAAATGTTAGCACTCCATGAATGGTCTGGTCTTTCTCGCGAAAGACTGCGGTGTTAATAAGTTCTTCCAAGTCAACACCATCAATACTACCAGGTTTACTGAAATTTGAAAAGGATACAGGTTGCGTGAAGCTTTTTATTCCGGACACAGCTTGCGAAACGGAGCGGTAGACAACATCAGAGCTGAGATTTAAGCTGTTTAAACGCATCACCGAAACATCGTTTACTGCAAGGTTGCCTCTTACGATTACACGCTCTAGCTTCAGGTCGGCTGATCTGGAAATCAAGCCTTCTTCTACAGTACTCATGTTCAGATCGTTTAGAAGACTCCCAACAGTTACCGACCCGCGGACATGCAAGCTGTGCATAACAATCTCACCAGAAAGTTGGGAAACGTTGCGTGATGAAAGTACATCTTCATAAAAAGTAGACACATCCACACCATCGACAGTAGAGGAAACTGAAAGATCGTCTGGAATAACAAGGCTGTTGAATATTTTTGCTGATGTTAATTCTTGCTCAGTGTCCTGCGTGACAAGATCACTTTTAAGCGATACGATATCAAACAGCCTGAAAGATCTGTCAACGTTATTCGCTCCGAATGCGAAGCTGCCAGAAATAACTTCGTCTTTCGACAGTGTTACCGTAGCTGTGGCGAACTCTGAGAGATCCACGCCATCAATGGTAGACTGAACGTTGAGATCTTTCTCGAAGACGGCCTGTGTTCCATTAAGAGTGATTGCTTGCATGGCCTTCCTTCCGTAAACGACTTGCTCCGTTCGTATAGTGAGCAGATCACGAGAAACATTCACGTCATTCACTAACCCATTAAGTAGAATGGATTTCCGGGTATAAGCATCTCCCAAGAAGACTACACTTCCAGTCAGTTCTTGATCGCGATTCAGGTAGACCACTTTTCCCTGTAATGACCGAACGTCGATGTCGTCAACCAATCCACTAACCGTCACAGCGCGCTTGAACGTGACAGGCGAGTGGAAGCTGTAAGGAGCTGCAATTACATCATTTGTGGACAAACCCATGAAGTTGCCGGGTAAGCGATAGGAATTCACCGTCCGACTGTGCAAGGTGTTGAACGCGGCGTTTCCAGGTATTGTCTTTCTGCCGAGCACCGTTTGGTTACCAAATGCTAGTAAAGATTCCATCAACAGCTTCAGTAATGATGCAGCTGTATCGTTGTTGAGAAGATTTTTAGTCTGGGAAAAGCTAACAGTAATGTCATCAGCAAAAGAAAGAAAGTCAATGTCTTCGTCCGTGTCAAGTCGAACAACTTGACTGAAAAAGCTTTCCAAGTTCACGTTGTTCACAGTTGCGTTTGCTGCAAAGCTTATTGCGTTCGCATTCAATGACTTAAATATCTTCGTGCCATGAATTTCTTCAGATTGCGTCAAGGTCAATAACTCATTTGTCTTCACACCATCCACAAATCCTTCAACAGTCAAATTCGCTGCCATGCGAATCAGCCCTGTCATATTATTTGATCCAGCTACGCTTTGTGGAACAGACTTTCTGAAGAAAGCGTCAGGAAACAGCAAATCATTGACAAAACATGCACCGTTTAGGTCTCTGCCCAATCTAACTTCGGACGAAAATTCAATCGATCCACCGATAAAAAGCTCGCTACCCTTCTTCATGGCGTCGCTGTTTAATGAATTAATGTTAAGGCCGTTGATGCTTGTTAGATTAACATTTTCCAGGGATACCACAGAGCCAGCGATCGTTTTTTTACCGGTTAAAATTTGATACATGGTCTTGGAAACTCGATTGGAAAACAGGTTCAGCAAGTTTCGCTCGCTAATACGCCCATCTTCTATAACTGCGTCATATAATTCTAAGTCTGAAGAGAAATGCTTGTATCCGTTTACTGTGGCTGGAGCATTTAAAAACGCAAGGTCGGAACTTATGTCAACACCATTTATCAGTCCAATGCGGAGTGACGCATTTATGCTGGTGTTGCTAGCAAACACTACCTCTCCAGTAATTATTTGCTCCAAGCCTTGCAGAACAGTATCATGTTCTAGGTTAATCCCATTTACATCTCCTCCAATTGCAAATGCTGCTCGCGCTGTTACTGGCTCGAGGAATACCTTTTGACCGGTTATTGTAGAGTTCGCGCTTGACTTGATGATGCTTGATGACAACGTCGTCAAGTTGACACCACTGATGCCCAAGCCAACAGTCAAATTGCCTGAAATTTCACAAGAGTCAGCTTCAACGAGACCAAAGTTAATTTTACCATTGAACGTGTGCGAGTTATAGCAATTAAGAAGCTGTTCGCGCTGCCGATCGTACTCACTGCGGAGGAGCGCCGTGCTCAGGTCTTGCTTCTCTAACTCAGCGATGGAGACGGGATTCGGAATTTCCTCTGGGTCAGCTCTGTGTAAAGAACCATTCTTCAGGAGAAAGATGCTACCGTCAGCTGTCGAGATTTCTAAGGTTCTTACATCGGCGTGCTTCGTGTGCAAAGATGTGAATATGTTGGTGCCGTTCATATTTGCAAAATCGTAAACTGTTACAGCTCCATCAAGTCGGCGCTTTGTTGCCTCCAAAACCGATTGGAGATTTCGCAACAGGTCATTGAGGTACTTTGCCCTCTCAGAGACGTCCCTCAAAAAACCTTCCATGGGGCTTTCGTTTATTCTAACGTCATGATTTAGCTGATAAATTGCTCCACTTACGTACTGATTCTTTGAGCCGATCACAAGAAAGACGCTGTAATCTCCACTCTGCTGATCCTGCGTGGTGAAGCTACTTAAAGCGCTGGGATTCGGTCTAAAACTGCTGTTGAATTGCTCAGGTGGGAAGAGTGAGAGTTGGACGGCATTAAATCTCTCTTGGTAGTGGGAGAAGCTGAAGATGCCTACTTGATCAACACTGTCCCTTTGATCTCCGTAGACAAGCAGTATGTCATTCTTGCAATTAGGAATAGCAATACTCCTCCACATCAATGCGCCTAGTGTAGGCAGCGTTTGGACATTTGCGAATTCATTGTTGATAAATTTGTACACGTCCGATCCCGAAGCCAGCAACTTACTACTGGCATTGCCATAAGCTTCGTTTGCGACCACCAGATAGGACTGCTCGGACAACACAAAGTATTCGATATCCCTAGCCCCTCGGGTTGGTATAAACTGCAACAAGTCGAATGTATTAGACACAGGGTTGTACTTATTAATGTACGAGACTATGTCCAAGCTCCCAGCGTCGTCTCTGTAATTCGCTACAGCCAGATAAAGTTCTGATTTTATAGTAAACGCAGCGAGGTCCACTACTCCGCTACCTGGAATCGAGGTTTGGGGAACAAAGAGAGTCGTTTGCGGATCGTATCTGTACACAGAAACCTGAGTAGATGAGGAGTAGGCAACTCCCTTCGGGGTGTAAATTGAATATCGTCCGATTGCCAGAAACGTCGACGTAGAGACTTTAAAGTGCTGCATAGCTCGTATATCTGCTGCGTTATCAATATCGATTCTTGTCACGGATGAGAATATGTAATTGGGAGATGGTCCCATTTTATACATGCTGACAGCAGACTGAGGCTGAGATTCTCCCTCTGCATATGCTAAAACGGAAGACAATTTCACGAGTAAAAGCACTACTGGAAGGGAGGTCGGTTTTCCATTGCAAAAAGATACATGCAAGTAATGTATTTGTGTTATACATGCATACATATATGCATACATACATACATACATACATACAAAGATATATATATATAGATATATATATACAGTTATCACCACTGCGTTGTCACGTGGAACATGAATGTCATCATCTGTGATTACGATTCGAACTCGCGTCCATTCAATAAAAATGTTTGCCTTGCGGGTAAACCAAAACAGGGCTTTACCTAAAGATGTATTAAAATCATATAGAATAATGAACTATGGACCGAATCGTTCTGCTTTAGTGTGCAAATTAAGGTCTAAATTTTCTTACCAACTACTGCTAGGAACTCGATATCATTCTGGTTTTCATCCATGGCGTCGAAGGCCTCAAGTTTGTAAGGAGCATAGACAGGAATGCTCTGGTGAAGACTAAAGTTGCCAAACTCCTCGTGGAAACGAAGAATCAAAACATTGGAGCTGAAGTTACCGTCACTCCTGCGGTTGTTGGCTATCGCAAAGAAGACGAGACGTTTGTAAGGCTCATCTGGCAACTTTATGAACATCGGAATGATATCGGTTGGGTTATACAAATTTTCAATAGTCCTGACAACATTTGCAGCGTTTACGACGATCTCTAAACATAAAGATTAAATTAAAAAGACATTCGTTCATACACATAGGAAAATATTTAATGTCTAATTACCAGCTAATGCGAGGTTGCACTGAGATTTCCTGATTTTACTTTCCTCTTTGAGTACTTACTTCCACACTTTTTCCTGCCACAATCAAGCTCTGATCTCACAGGTAGGTGGCCGGCCAATTCAGAAGATCATCCTACATGACTTCTTCCTTATCGGAACATTAACATACAGGATAATTTAACGACAAAAACAACATCATCATCATCTATGTACCTAAGTGAGTGCGTCATGGTTATAAACCTCTCACGATATATGACGATTTTTGTTTCGAGTGTGCATTAAGTGGAGTAGGAGACATCCTCTGAAGTAGCCTGAAAACGAGATTACTCGTCTATGCTTGCTGCGGCTTTCAGGACAATCATCATGCAGAAAGTTTATATGGTTGCAACGATTAAAGTACGTTTAGTCTTTGCTGGGCGGGAAATTTCAAGGCTACAGCCAAACCTGATTTTTAATATCATAAGCCATATCTTTACGAGACAGCTTTTATCACTTCCGAGCTTTTGATTTTGCGTCATAAAGTCAGGCTTGCGAAATAGTGGCCCATAGAAAGCAGAGAAAGACGGAAAACTCTGAGAAGCAAGCACCGCAAATATTTGTTATCTCTATCTACTAGAAGTTAATGCACCCGTAGCTTCTGTTGCGCTAGAGAGCAGAACCCGAGCTGGTGCTTTACAACCTTTAAGTCAAAGACTCCATCACAATCTAGTTCTTAGCAAGGAAGGAAAGAAAGATCAGCGTTTACCTTCGCGGTTTCCAGTCTTCTGAGCGGATTTAACCATGCTCATAATGGCGCTGGTGGAGCGGCGTTGACGGTGGTGTTCGGAGATCTGCCAGCTTACATCACGACGCGCCCTGGAGGTGCAACAGGAACGATTACTATGAATGTATGCATGTACGCTACTGTTAATGTCCTCCTAATTTTATTCTTTTTATCGTAATGCATCGTCCTGTAATCCAAAACTTAATTGAGACCATGGATCGTATACCTCATAAACAATGTCGCATGTGACATTTGTTTGTAGGTACACCGCTTGCTCCATGAATGATGAAATCCTAAAGCAACGCATTCTTTACCGTGCAAGCTTGAAATTCGTCGTAGCGTCGGTAAATAAGTCGTAAACATTTTTTAGCCGCTTAGAAAATGAAAAGGGTTTTATATAGCTTCCGTGACCCAGTACTTACAATTGCCAGTCGTCCGACTCAGTTTCTCCGCTATAGTCGTGCATGTTCTTCACCAAGGACATGGCTTCTTGGTCTAACTTGTGGGCAAAGTCAGAAAGGTCTATGCCATCAGAGCACAAAACTTCTAGAAGCATACACGTCGACAGCACGTGTACGATTCCAACAAAAAACATTCTCGAAATCTTTCTCAGGATCACAGGATTTTCAAGTACCTGCAATAAATTAAAAGTCACGGACAGTTTGAGCACGATGATATCAGTGAACACCAGTGCTTTTAAATACATAGATCGCGCATCTATTTACTTGCAGCTTATCAAATTACATGATTTTTTTTTATTATTAATCAAGAAAAGACTTTTCGAGTTTCTGGAGCCATCAGAGTCTTCACGCAAGCAAAATTAGGTACTATAAGTCAGTCATGCTGTTCAAAGCAAACTCGAAAGACGATTACCTTCATGCAAAACAACCATCCGGTCAACTCACTGTCGCTCTCCTGCTGTCGAAACCAAGCCGACGATCCGCAAGGCATGGCAAATTTGCCACTGAGCAAGTTTTATATGAGACGATGCACGTGCGCGGGCTAGCCCAAGCCATGCGATGGCTCCTGAACGACGATTAGCTACGCAAAAAAAAAAAAAAAATGCGCAGGCAAGTCAGTCTTTTTCCAGATGAAAGAAATTCAATTAGAACCCCGCCTTCGACTTCTCAGTGTACTCGGTTTTGTTAAGCGTCTGAAGATCACGCCCTATTGACTAACAAGCAAGGGAAAAGTACATTAAGAAGCCCACGGGTTAAAAGGAGCAATGCCAGACAGAAAGAAGAAGTCCTCGTGTTATTAACGCAACTTTGTTACGTTTGGTACCACTGAGTCGTGGCGAAGGTCTGTCTTTCGGCATCTGAAAGACTTCTTACATATAGCATGTTGCATGTTACATATAGCAATATTGTAAAGCCTATGCCAAGCAGTTTTATAAAATCATAGCAACATGAGCATGAACATGTTGCTATGATTTTATAAAACTTCTTGGCATAGGCTTTACAATATTCTTACTTCCACTGACAGCTCCCTGCATTTTGGTAGCTGCGTTACCATAGACGAAGCGAAGAGCCCGCTTTTGAATTTTTCGATTTTCTCAGAGACAGCGCAGTGTAGTAGATAGCCAGGTAGTCAGTCTCTATTCTTAGAGGGGCTAATGGGCCACCCTGTTATTTCTATTTTTGTTGGTCTCCCTCGGGCACCGTAGATATGGCTCCGCTTTTAGCATTGCTATTAGTCTGCTAATTTACATCTTTCTAGTGTAGGCGTTCATTATGCGCCGCGATTCAGCCCATTTTGGGGCACGTTTATGGGAAACGGTAGATGTAGGGCTATAGAAAGCAGGGATGCACCGTCACTTATGCCCATGT
>QQSS02094305.1:0-16927 GCA_003687565.2 Craspedacusta sowerbii
TTGCTAACTAATGTAACAAGTGCATGATCAGGCGAGTGCTTCTTCCGAAAGCCGAATTGGAGTTCATAAATTAGTTCCAATCGTTCCAAAAATTCATATAGGCGGATATACATGGCCTTCTCTATAACTTTGCTAATATTAGATAATATTATTATCGTTAATATGTTATTGTTGATAAGTAGGGCTGAGTACTTGTTGGGTTGACAGATTCTTCGTTGATGTACTCTTCATTTTCTTGGGGTTTACATTTTCTTAGCTTTTCCGATGAGCATGCATCTTCTAATTTTTCCTCTACAATTCAATTCACAACCACCACCCCCCAGCCCGAGGATACATTCTTGTAAGATCGACTTCTGCGCATGCGTACTTAAATTAAAGGAACAATCATCCAAATACAATTTTCAAATCTTTTCCATTTTTGCAAGTCACGATAATTCGCGAAATTTGCAGCAGCATTGCAGATTATAACAAGAATGCTAGTATTACGTATTTTAGAAACTTTGGTTACGACCATCAATTCTTTTTGAGGATGGCATCTCCGTTTCTGCTTCAAGCAAGGAGGATCTGCTTAAAAACACACAGACAAAAGCTAAGCACCAATAAAGAGGAATACCGTGCCTTGTCCTAATCTGGCACGAATCCTCGTTCGTTCCAAAGGTGCTACATTCCACGCACAACCAAATCTGCCGAAAGTGCCCGGATTTTTGAAAAGTTTAACCCACTTCGGCCACAGTTCCTTATAGGCAAAAGAACAACATAAGAGATCGCCTGATTTGGTCATCAACAACAAGTGCCTTTCTGTGTGCGTCCATGACTGGTATGGACAAGCTTTGCTACTAAAAGTCTGTACAATCTTACTATAGTGCTGACGGCACGTGTGTAGAGCAGGGCGTTATTTGTGCAGCGGAATGCTGCAGACAACGAACTTATATATGCCGGTTGCACACGTTATCAACTGAACCATAGTTTTGACTGTCATCACTCGGATCGCTTTTTCCGTCCATGCCAAATTGAGTATGCAAACCACTGCGCTAAAAGCAAAGATTGCAAGTTTAGTACGGCCTTACGTGCGACTATTATGCAGTGTCAGTGCCTCAGATGGACAGTTCCTATTCAATGAAGATAGGTGGAGGACACGAACAGAGCAGTCAAGAGACATGAATTTTCGAATGTCACAAGTGGTTAACATTATAGTAACTGTTTTTTTTTTGTCTCCCGGTTCCCCTAGCGTTGTTTGGTTGGTGAAGAGCCAGTAATTTCCCGGATGCGCAGTCCATCGATCGTCGGTGACAGCAAATGAGGCCAGTCGTCGGATGTTGGTTGACCTTCTCAAGGAGCTAAAGAGCTCGATACGTGCCCACGAAGAGAGACACGGACGACTGGTCGATGCCCCAGCGATCTTGAAACTGACATCGCACTGTTTCCTGTTACCAGGAGACACTCTTAACAGGGTAGCCACAAATGATTGTCACATACCCTACTTGCCCACCGACCCCCACGTGGAGGCTCCCCTAGTTGGCCGGCGGTGTTTATTGACGTCTGTCATTGGTGTACATGCGCGTAAGTTTTTTTCTTTCATCTCCTCGCCTTTTATATGTACTACATTTCTGAAAGCCTTATCTCATCATGAGTCTACCGGCTGTTAGATTTTACCGAAAAAATTCCCCTAACTTTTAGCTAATTCTACCATTGTAATATTCGTGCCATATAGACGAACCTACCTTTCAACGGTAGTATATAAACAAATCCGTGCAAGTCTAACATATGGGCTTATACCTTATTTTTGCTCACAATGCCCTGTACCTATCTGTACCTACAGACGAACTTTTTAGTAGACCTTTTGAGGAGAGTTCTAGTGGCTGTTACCATTATGCAAATGCCTGTCTAGCAAAGACACAACTTGGGTTGAAGATAGTAGCACATTTTACATGAGTAACTCGTTTCACATAAATATGGCATGTACCTGTTCTGCATATGTATATATTTTCTTTTTTTCTTTGTATCTGTTCGTCATCGAAAATATCACAAATATAGAATAATACACTTCCTAATGCATAAAAATAAGGCAGTTGCTATTAGTCCTGTTTACTTGTTCCCGGACATTAATGCCCTAGAAGACAGTGGATCTTTTCATGGGTCACCATTAGCAGAAATCATACTCTATGTGAACGTTTTTCAAAAGAGGGTTCATATAATCCATGCTAACGTAGTAGACTAATGAATTAGAGATACCAAGCTTATTAGACAAAGGTGGCTTCAGCAGTTTACCTTAAGTGGTGTACCATTGCTTCTAAATAACATGGGTAATGGTTCCCGTCAATGCTAAGCAGGAGAAGGGAGTTTAGGTTTATATTTTTATATACATAGCATGCAACTGATATGCATGGGCCATATGAATTGCAAGAAATCATGATTTTTTGATTGAATACTAGCCAGACTAACCTTTAGTCCACGTGAAAGCTGGGTATTGTATTTGCTTTGCATTATTTGATGATCTGGGGCAAACCATAAAATGAATTTTCAACAGCCTTGGTCAATGACACAGGGAGCATTACCCTTCGGTGGGTTTGGAACTAGCATAGAGGCGTTGAATGTTTTGATTTAATTTGTACAGCCACTTGAATTAAAGTCTTTTTCAAGCAGATTCTTTTGATGAATATGACCGGGCGCAGTAAATTCAAGGGTTTTATTGCAGTCAATTAAAAAATTTTTGAGGTCATCTTTTGCATCTTGCTTATCGAAATTTAATTGATTGCCCGTACAAAGCAAGCAATGTAATAAATTTTATATGCAAAACATTATGCCTGTTGTCGGCATACTCAGAACATGTCACAGATCGCCATGGCATATTGGCAAGTGCCTTATTATAGAAGAAAATCTGGGAATATGCGAGTTTTAATTTAAAAGTTTTCTCAAATTGAGGTAAGAGGAGAATGATGCAGAACACGCAGCAAAGTATTTTGCATACGGTGATAGTGAAGAGAATTGTTAGCTTGTGAATTCTTACACTTCAAACATCAACTGATCTCCACTTAAGTCATCGAGCATCATATAGCTCTCAGTGGTCAATCATGTAATAGCCCATGCCATTAATACTTACAGTAATTACCTTTCAAGTTCGGGAACTTCTGGTCAATGTGTCTACGAGCGACTGACCGTCAATATAAATGTTTGGAGCTTTCACGTCTCTCGGCGAAAGTGCTTTCTACGCCAACTGATTATTCCTGAAGATTAGGCAAGTCGTAAAATACGTAGCCGTTACCCAAAAACTGAGAGCCAACGTTGTTCATGTTGTGTAGAGGACCGGTGTGTACAGAAGGTTTTGGAAATTTAGAAAGACACGGAAGACTTGCGTTGAAATTCTGATCGCGCCAAGAAGTTAGGCATGCCGGCGACGTTCAAGGTGGCGTTTCACACCAAGTTGCGGCCCTTGTGCGAATGCCACGCTATTTCATGGAATGCGCTTTCGAGGGAAGAAATTCGTGTGGTGGATGTTTTAGGTAAATGAATTGAAAGAGTGAGAGAAAATTTATTTAAATCTAATCTTTAAGATAACCCACATCCTGTTCGAATTCGAATTGCTTTCTGCATTATTTTCCATATAAATCAACCGGCTAGTGGTATGAATGTCTGCATTGAACTGATGCACAATTATTTTAATTATAAAATTATTCATAAAACTTCTCCTGCTGCCCATTGACAGCTAATTATTTATGTGTGTGCTGCAGACTTATCATAATTAAATTGACTATTGTGTCTGAACAGCTGTGATATCCTTCAGTTTTTTATTGATAGATACACTGACATGACGACTTTCATTTCACCAGAATCATTTTTTCTTTCCTTAGTTGTACAGAATCTCGCAGTGCAAATACATGTTTACTTTATTTTCGGCTAAATGAATACCGTGTTATACTGAATATTTACACCATGCAACAGACTCCTTTAAATTCGCAATATGAAACTGAGCATGTATTTAGTAGACTACATTATAATGCCTTGTGTGCCTTTTTTATAACAATATTGCAATATCAGTAATCTTCCAGGTAAGGTTGCTATGTTGATGCTCACATGCCAGCAGCCACAGGCAGCCTTGGGAGCCAAGGCTAGCTGAATATGTTGGATTTAATGATATACCGAATGACACCTAGTTGTCTGTATGATAACCAGGCGTTTTAGGGGTCAGCAAATTTAAATTAGAACACAATTGTCAATAGGATAAGTCCCCGGAGATGGTTGCTGCTGGCATCAGGCCTCACAAGAAAGGTTAATGTAGTGATCTGCACTGGAAGATCGCTGCAATATCACAGGCATAGTGGTATCCATGCAATGTAAAAGTAATTGCTACATTTTTGCTGATTTGAATCTGCAACCATTTTCTTAAGTTGATAGATTGCAGAAATGTGTCTAATGTTAGTTCTAAATATTATTTTCTATTTTTAGGACCTTGACATGGATAAGATGACGATGTATTCACAACAGTACAGGTGATACCTCAGTGACTAGTAATGCAGGAATGTGTTATGCAATGCAAGAAGCACATTTGATTCTAGTTGCATGAAATTCTGTAGTTAATAGTACACACATGCATTCTTTTCTTCTTGATTTACGTGAATGGTCTAATTCACAAGTTGCATCTGTTACTGTTACTGCTGGTTTTCTGGCTGTGTTTATAATAGGTTGCTCCATTTGTCCTGGTCTATTGCAAATGCACAAGCTTTCTTTTGGCTTGTAAATCCTCCAGAAACCTTGGGAAAGATGTGATGTGATACATGAATTAGCAAAATCCTAATTTTCTTTCGCGCACTTTGAAGGCTTTGAATTTTTAGTGTTCCCTTACGTGGCTATTGATGTGGAGCTCTCTCTGCACCCATGCTTGTAACATGTCTGAACCAGCGCAGCCTTTTACTGACTACTATTCATCACTGTTTGTTGTATAAGCTATATCTCCTGAATCACACATTGTCTATCTGGACCGGTTTGGTGGTTTCAGACGTACTTACTTGAAATTCCACTCCCAGAGGCATTCATCTCCTCCTTCCACCCACACTGCTCACACTATCCACACCACTCAACAGAAACGGCTTTAGTAGGCCATATATGGCCATATAGGCCATATGTGTTGGGTGTTTAGGTATTACACAACAATGCAAATTGTATTGGGTGAAAAATGCTACATCTTCAGCGCCTGTTAGGTCTGTAAAGGTGCGATGGCTCCAATGGATGTGGCGAGCTAATCTACTGGTTGGAGTCCTTATTTCAAGTTGGGAATGTCTAATCAAAGCTTATGAAAGATTATTGCAGAAAGAGTTTATAAAGGCCAAGCCACCCCTCAGCCGGGATTGCTTATTCAAGCATGCTTTACGAAATTAGCCCAACTTCTTGTAAGCCGTCTTCCAAAGTGTCCTGTTGGCAATGCATCACTTTTTTGCTAACACCTCGGTGCAACTTAACCTAATTAAGCGACTAAAATTATGTTAATACGTAACGTTAACATTATGTTAATACGTAACAAACTTTTTAAACTCAAAAGCCCACTTGAAACTTATTACTGTGGCAAACGCATTGTTAAACGCCATCGAGGCCTTACCCTTGTTTGTCTCACTCCTAATCAGGAGTCTTTCCATGCATGTACAGTGCAACTGTGTTGTGGTCGTAGCACACACACACACACACACACACACACACACACACACACACACACACACACACATAGGCAAACACATTTGTACATGCTTTAGTTTGCACACTGAGCTTAGGTTGTCCCGCAACTGATTTTGCTATTTTTTTTACTCCAGAGGGATTCTTGGCCCCGACTTAAAAGAGGAGCTGGCTACTGACAGTGATCTTGAATGCAAGCGTAAGCTTATTATAAACTACATCCCGCAGTGCATGAACCAGGAAGACGTCCGCACAATGTTTGAGCGTATTGGCCCTGTTGCTAGCTGTAAGCTAGTGCGCAACCATCAGACAGGGGCAAGTCTTGGGTTTGCTTTCATTGAGTACCAGAGCGAGGACCATGCTGCAAAGGCTGTGCTGCAAATAAATGGTTTGAAAATCCAAGACAAGATTTTAAGAGTCAATTATGCCAGGAAAATGTCGCCAGAGACAAAAAATGCTAATGTTTATGTTGCTGGTTTGCCCAGCTGGGTAAATGATGTTAAGCTGAACGAGCTCTTTTCAGAATTTGGGGAGATCGTATCTGTGAAAGTTCTGTATAATAGCGATGCTTCTCCGCGTGGTATAGGGTTTGTTCGGTACAATTTCAGAAGGGATGCGGAGCAAGCAATAGAGAGCATGGCAGGGAAAAAGCTTAAAGATGGTGTAATGCCGTTGATTGTTAAGTTGGCTCTTCCACCTGCACCAAAGAACGTTGATTCAGTGTCAGCCAGTGGCAGCAATGTGCATAAGTTTGATCCTGCCTCATCCTCCAACCCTATCCTATATCAGTCTCTTCAGAACCAGATACCTACTGCTAATGCTTCGGATTCACCTTCTGGTTTCCAATGTTCTGCTGGACCAACTACAGGATATAGTGTCTATGTTTATGGAATGCAACCACATCATACGGAACTTACCTTGTACCAGCTGTTTAGTCCCTTTGGCGGCATCCTTAATGTCAGAATAATGCGTGATCTGACAAAAGGAGGACAACCTGGAAAAGGATTTGGGTTTGTGAACTTTGTGAGGTCTGAAGATGCATATAGTGCAATCAAGGCCATGAACAATTGTCCTTATGACGGAAAAGTTCTGCAGGTATCGGTCAAAGCAAGTAGATTCAAATCCGCTCAGGACAATAATGCAGTTGTGCATTTATCATCTAATAGTCCTGCCTTAAGTTACAGTTCTGGTAGTTTATCATCAAGTGGCCATGCCCATGTACCTCATGTCAACTCTTCCTGACGTCTTCATAAGCCAGGTTAGTACATGCTGTAAACTTTTCTAGGTGGTAGATTATGAAATTGTCAAGCTCATTCTGGAAGCTTTACTTGTGGAACCCCGTCAGGGGTTTATTTTTGCGAATAATTTGATTTATCAGTGCAGCTGGGTGCGATTGGTTGTATGACTGCCACTCTTGTAAAGATAGAGAAAAAGAAGGCAGATGCTTTCGTGTGAAGTGTTGATACATGCTTGTTTTTATTTGTTCTAATATGATTAATGTTTTTTTATCCAGGATTATATGTGCATGACAAGGTCAGTTTTTGTTCCTTTATCACGGCTTCAAGAAAGGACGATTAAATTTTTGTTTCCGCATGCAGGGAATCAAACCCAAACTTTTGTAAATTGATGAACTGATGCAGATGGATTTTCTGTAAATGTCAGTAATCAAAAAAGGTTTGCGGCTTTTGGCTTATTGTCTCTTGGTGAGTATGGCATTTCAAGGAATTAAAAGAATTTATTTAGTCTTATGCTTCTTGCTTAGGCATGGTCCGTTTGCAATGTCAATGTTTATTGTCAGTGTTTGTATTCTTAGAGTTGGCTGTGCTTTGATTTTGGACCTGTGTGAAGATTTTCTGCGAAAATTCTCATTAGTATGATTAGGCTTAAGTTCTTAAATTGTATGCTCCTGCTATGTTATGTAATTGATTATTTTGGTATAGAACTTATTCTTCTACTTTTCAGTGGTAGCTTATTAGTTATGGATATGGTAACTACACTTAAATGAGTTTTTTAGAAAACCTGGCTTTAATACCCATGTACTGGTTGCAAATTCATTTGTCTTGAGTTTGTCAGCTTTTCTTTGCTAATTTTTTTCCCTCCAAGGTCTTTGGTTAGCTTTAGATGTTGATAGTGATGCTTTGACCGGAGAACTTCATGAGTATCTGTTTGAAGTAACGCAACTCACTAATTTTGCCTTTCTGCCAAGCCTGAAATCGTGATCTTACCTACCATGTTGTTTTTATTCTAGTACGCTTGCGAAATTTTTTTTCCATGTAACTTTTATGTTAGATATTAGGAGCAGCTTATTGTGACGTGCAATTCATTTTGTAGGTATTTTTATGTATGCTGTATGTCTATTGTTTGGCTCAATTGCCTGCCAGTTGTGGGCCTGCAAAACCCCATGAATCCTTTCTTTGTGGACATTAAAATCCTATGCACTCCCTAAGGTACTTTAAGTGGGCTTTGCTTGGTTATGTAAGGCAGGCTTAGGTTTTTTAAGGCATTTTGCGTCGATAAGTGTGTATTTTTTCCTATTTTCATTAAAGTTTGCCCAGTCGATCATCTTGGAATAATTGCTCGCTCGTATCTTATGTACATTAGTAATTAGAATCGTATGTCCGCCATTGATATTTTAGTTATTTTAGGTATTTTTTTTTTTTTCTTTTCTGAAAACGTGCTCGGACTTGTGGTTTTGAATTCGCGATATTATTTTTGTGTTGCTGTAATATTTGATAGCTCCTAGTTCAAATATGATATCTGCAACAGCCCCATGAAATTTTCTTCTTGTGCAATCTATGATTTATATAGCTGCCATATACTCTATAGTCTATTGCTTTTTCTTCATTTCTGTCTATTAGATTAGCAATATAATCTAACATTTATAGTTAATTAATTACAAATAAATGTGATTTTTCTGTTTTTCACTAAATTTGTGGCCCTGCTTTCTGTCAAACTATATGTCAATATATATTGCAATAAGTGTACATGGATTATGTTTGGTCTATCCAAGCCGTTTAATTGTCTTTTCGTGCTTCAATCATCAGGTGTTACAATTTTAATTTTTTTGTGTATAAATCTTGTAGGTTGTCTTAGGTTGGACAAAAATCGTAATGAACTTCATTTATAGTCTTTTTTTTTTCAATATTTGCTTTTTAATATTCAGACATGCAGCGATTGTCTTCAACACATGCAGGATAGGTTCTTAGAGATTGGCCATCCAGGCACTCATTCTTTTGTATTCGTATGGCACTCTCAAACTTTGCAATGGCCTTTGTTACATGTCGTTCATCTTAATCCTTATTCCTAATCTTACCCGCCTGCTTTACTAAGGTTGTCTCTCTTCCGTTCGATTCGTGTGATAATTTGTGCGCCCTGTGGTAAGCAAGCCTGAACCACGTTCTTTGAGAAGTCTGTTTTGTGAAGTCACGTTGTTCTCGTATTCGCTTCTCGACGTGGTAAAGTTTTTTTGTGCGTTAAGATTTGTTTTAGAAGTTACACGTAAGGAAGTGTGAGCGTTAAGTGTCGATGAATTCCTGTGCTGTTTCCGTTGGCCTCGCTAATTAGATGTTTATTTAGTCTCTGGACATGTTGAAAATACGTATAAACTTGTTTTAATCCTGCGCCCTTGTCTCACAGCTAATCCTTGCTCGTCACAGTAATTGGTGCATGTTGTAAACTCTTAATGGCTGCCTCTTATGGGCTCCTTTGCGGCCGCCTTCAGCTGAAAACTTGTTAGACATAGCATGCATAGTTTTTGTAGTCACGAAATAACAGTTGTGGATCGTGCATTTCTCTGAGCAAATTTTTCCATGCAAGTTTCCCCATGCGGATTTTTTTCGTTTAATGAAGTGTGTTACTTATTATGCATGCGAAACGCAGCACCAAAAGCGCGTTTTAGAGCTGTGATTTGCACGTTGAGCTGTAAATAAAGAAAGTATATAACTAAATAGCATCCTTGGAACAGTCTTGAAGTGTGCTCATGACAACTTTTACTATGATAAGTGAGATATTCTATTGTTAAATAAATGCTGAACATAAAATGTGGTCCGATTTGTATTACTAGCGTCCGGTTTCATGGTCGTTAGTTAACAGCGAGACACACTGCATATATATGTATATACTCTGCAATAAATAATTTTGCCTAATCCATGACATCAGGCAAAGTAACACGCAAACTCCGTTTTAAATATACGAAGAATCACTTGTCAACTCAAAGCACGCTGATATTACACTGTTCAATAATCGGTATAAATTATGGTTGATTAGTTCCAATGTGTGTATATGTTCAATGTGTTCCTATATATATATATTTAAATATGTTAAAATATATATTATATATTAAATTATATATTTTTAATATTTATATATGCTTAAAATTACAGAAATCGCAGTCGCCTCGTGCTACTCATCTGAGCACCGCCATGGATGAAGATATGTTTGCCCACGAGTCTGAGATCGAATCGAAGAAGAAGCTCATCGTCAACTACATCCCGTCGTGCATGAGTCAGGAGGATGTGCAGCTCATGTTCGAGCGGATCGGCCCGGTCACCAGTTGCAAGCTAGTGCGCAACCACCAGACGGGGGTTAGTTTGGGCTTTGCTTTCGTGGAGTACGGCATGGATGAGCACGCGGCGCAGGCGATCGCGCAGGTGAACGGCGTGAAGATGCAAGAGAAGACCCTGCGCGTCAGCTACGCTCGCAAGACATCTCCCGAAACGAAGAACACGAATGTCTACATTGCCGGCTTGCCGGAGTGGGTCGACGAAGGAAAGTTGACAGAGCTCTTTGCGCCTTTTGGAGAGATCGTCACTGTTAAGGTGCTGGTGAACGCAGACAACACGCCGCGTGGGATCGGCTTTGTTCGCTTCAACTATAGGATCGATGCGGAGAAGGCCATTGAGTCTATGGCTGGAAAGAAGCTGCCCGAGTCGATCATTCCTCTGACAGTGAAGCTTGCGTTGCCTCCGGCGCCCAAGAGCGACGTCATCGGCAAGCCCGCTGCGCGTGGCAACTCCAGGTTCAACCCGATAGCCGCCACTAACCCGGCCGTTTTTCAGTCCATGCAGACTCAAGCCAGTGCTAACGGAGCTGCATCTTCCAATCCGCCACCACCCCCTACGGCCATGGGGTACAGTATCTATGTTTATGGACTGCAACCCCACCACACCGATTTAAACTTATATGAAATCTTCAGTCCGTTCGGTGCGATATTGAACGTGAAGATGATGCGCGATCTCTCAAAAGAAGGGCACCCAGGAAAAGGTTACGCGTTCGTCAACTATGTGAAGTATGACGAAGCTACGCGTGCTATTACGGCGATGCACAACTATCCGTATGATGGAAAAGTATTGCAGGTGTCGTTCAAGGATTCGAAAAACAAGGCTGGTGGCCAGGCAGCGGGTACCCCCGGCGCTTCCATGGTCCTGCCAAGTGCTACTCCTCCTGCGACAAATCCTTTGGCGTATTCCAGCTAAAGTAAGCTTGATCACATCTTTATCTTGTCAATAATGTTTGTAGTCTTCGAGCAGGCGTGACGTTGTTTTGATCGCCACTTTCCGTTTGGGTTTTAAGAAGCATGGTAAGAGTAAGTAGTTTGCTAGACTTGATTTCTGCCTGACTGTTTGTTGCTTGATTGTTGGTTTGGTTGAGAAACTGCGCCTGAATTCGCCCATATGCTTTTCTCGTGCTTCCTTTTTTTTTTTTTTTTTTTTGTTTCTGCGTGATTCGAATTCGGTTCATTTTTACGTGCATATGTAGCTGTGCATTTAATTTTTGTAGTTCTGCATTTATTTATTATCATTTTTAGTGATTTTCTTGTGCAAACTGTTGTTTTGCAGAAAACTCCTTGCCGTCGATCGTGGCATAAAATCTCCGCTTAGTCATGTTGGAAGGAGCAGGATGGAGTGTCTCAGCGGTGACGTATGTTTGTTATGATAATACCGTGTTGATGATGTTGAGGGCTCGTCGTCTTCGCATCGACTGGCTACCAAGCGATGAACTTTTGTGCAGTGAAATTCCCTGGGCATGGCGTTGGAGTGCAAATGCAGAGCGCGCTCCAGTTGACGCAGTTGCTTGTGGTACGCTTGCCTGGGAGGACCTTATTCTTTGCGAACTTGTACGTGAGGTAGAAGCGTTTCTGCGCTAAATATTGGGAGTGGCAGATCTTTAGCCTTTTTCTCTATAACCACTCGTCTCGGTTATCTTCTTCGACGCTTGGTAAGTCTGCGGGTGTTCGTTCCCTATAGTATTCTGACTCTTTGTTCATCTTGCTACCAAAGTTCTGCGCGGTTCATCTAGCGCTTAGGATAAATGTCTGCGTGCGATACTTGGCCCATTTTTTTTTTTTTTTTTTTTTTTTGGTGAGTATGAGCTATTACGCAGTAATAAGAAGCAGGCATTCTTTTACATGCTTGGAACAATAATTTGAGGCTGTGTTTAGCTTAAACTCCGAGATTGGGATATATATATATATATTTATATTTATATATTTATATATTTATATATTTATATATATATATTTATATATTTTTATATATATATTTATATATACATGTCTGACGTGGCGCGAGCTGGTGCCTGACTTTGTTTATAGTCTACGTGTTCAATTTTTATGTAACTATAGCAGCTGCATACGTGCGAATATGTCTACTTTGAGGTTTAGGTCTCTCAGTCGCTCTCATAAACATGGCGCGCGCTTTGTGCTAGCTCGGAAGCGGCTTCTATCTGGCTCGCGCGAGGGTTTGTAAGTTTGTGATTAGTTCCGGCTGCAGCTCTCAGTAGTGGAGTGCTTGTCTCGATAAGATTTGTGCGCAGCTCGAGCGAGCAAATGCTTCTCGTGTTGTTACGTTGCCTCGTGGTGGTCTTGTCTATTTGCTGCTGTCTATACGGCACACTCGGTGGTGCAAGCGTACTGTCCCTGTGTAATATGGTCGCAGCTGGCTAACTTCGTAATGATCGACTATAGTAGCCACTTCCGGGGTAGCATATTGAAGCTTAGCGTTTATTAGAATTTCATTCGCGTTCCTGTAATGTACCTGATTTTCGTCGAGTGTATCATCAGGTGACCAGCAATTCGCCCAATTATTTTCCGTTATTTTCCGTCCTTGTCGCTCGTCAGTGGGTTTTAATAAACTTATTTTTACTTTTTTTTTTCTCCTGCCTTCTTTCCATCGTCTATCTGTCGTTCTTTAGTTTTTCCTTGCGCCTATACTCGACAGTGATTTTTTGGTATGGTTTTCATGGCATGTTTAATCGTACGCTTTGAAGTACGTTTTGAAGTATAGCAAGTGTTTGAGAGCGTTGCAAACATTTGTTACATCGTTTTTCATTGTTCTTGTGAGGCATGGACGAGCGCTGGCTATTGTCAATAGCGCCTATTCGTATGCGAT
This sequence comes from Craspedacusta sowerbii, assembly GCA_003687565.2. Taxonomy (NCBI): domain Eukaryota; kingdom Metazoa; phylum Cnidaria; class Hydrozoa; order Limnomedusae; family Olindiidae; genus Craspedacusta; species Craspedacusta sowerbii. Next base: position 13,050 of record QQSS02094305.1, read on the forward strand.
GTTCATTAGTTGATAGTACTAGTAACACATTAGTTGATTTGTAGACTTGCTGTCTATGGGATATCTCGCCATGCGCAAAGTCGAAACGTGTTTTTCTGAGGATCTGGAATTCACGGCTGACGTGGTGGAAGCTCTATACGGATCGAACATGTTCGTCTGTGCCGCGTATCAACTTCTGAAAGGCGAGAGCACTTCAGAAGCAAACGGCGACGGCTCCATTTTGTGCACTGATAGGCGAGTGGGATCGGTTAGTCTTTACGAAATCGTCGGTTCCGAATCGCCCTTGGCTCCATCCTCGAGCGCGACAGGCTGTCCTCTTGGTCCAGTTACGGTAGCCCTCGTGCATAGATTGCCGTCCGACGGGATACTGGACGCCAAGTGGCTAAATCGGAGCGATGAGGAACCCACTCTGGCACTGGCGGATTCAGACGGGTTCGCTAGCTTCTTTCGTTTGCGAAAGAGCCAGCTATCGCCGACATGTCGCGCCAGTGTCGAAGGTGCTGGAATGGCTCTATCTATAGACTGGGTGAAAGGCAATCAGGGTGTTCATGCAGTTTGTAGCTACACGTCGGGCGAAATTGCAATGGTGGATCTAAACGGTGGTGATGCTCGGGCCGTTTGCCGTGGAAAGGCCCACGATTTTGAGGCGTGGACGTCGGCTTGCGACTTTCACGATCATCAGGCTGTTTACTCTGGTGGCGATGACTGTTTACTGAAATTATGGGACCTTCGTGCGGGCTTCGCTAAACCATCGCACGTTTGTAAGGAATTTCTCATGGGCGTATGCAGCCTGCAAGGAAACGCGTTGCGGGAACACGTTTTCGCTGCGGGCAGCTATGACGAAAAGATTATTGTCTGGGACCGCAGGCAAATGGCAGCACCTTTGTCGAGAGCAGACGCTGGTGGTGGGGTATGGCGACTTAAGTGGCATCCAGTTAGCCAAGATCTACTCCTAGCCGCGTGCATGCACAACGGGTTCAAGATCTTTCAATATGACCCTGCTTTCAGTGTCGCCAAGCCGGTGGCCTCCTATGACGAACACTCGTCGTTAGCCTATGGCGCCGACTGGTCTTGTGTGCCTGTGGCAGACGTGCGAGCGAAGGTAAATGAAGACGCGTTGAAGCGCTGTTTCGTGGCGTCTTGTAGCTTTTACGACCGCTCTTTGAAGGTATGGTCTGTTTTATAATGTTGGTCTGCAATCTGTGTGCTAGTAAGCCGGTTGAGGCGATGCAAATCGTATTTATTTTACTTGCCTGAGCCGACTATGTTCTTGCAGGTGCACAGAGCAAACTGCGCGCGCACGTTCATTGATGCGTGTTATTGGATTCGTACCTATTGTCTGACTTGTTTTGCCTTTCATAGTGCGCCGTGTGCGATGGTTTCTTAAGAGATTTCAATGTTGGATTCGTACCTTTTCTCTGACTTGTTCTACCCTTTATAGTGCGCTCTGTGCGACTGTTGCGTACGCGATTTCAAGCTTACCCGCTGCGTTTCGTTATTGTTATTTGTACTATTTTTTATTTGTTTTATTTATTCATTTTATTTTATCTAAGGATAATTTTATAATGATGGAATTAGATTAGACCAAAAAGCGGTCGCGTAACAGTCAGCCGTCATTGCGTAGTTTGGCGGACGTAAAGCACTCATTCTCATCAAACAAAAGTTCGCTTCTTTTTATTCGGAATCAATATCAGTATTATCGTATTGTCGTAATAATTCGGTTGTTGTCGTAGTCACAATCGATGTGATCAATTATTGTTCCTCGCTCAGCCTTAATAAGTAGCTTTGGCATGTTCATGGCGGCCAGCGGAGTACTCTCGCAGGGTCTTCATAGGCAAGACATACGCTTCTATAGTTTGTTTACGCGTCTATAGCTTGTTTACGATAATTAGGAACGTCTGCCGTCTTGTTGTTGTTGACGAATATTGTTTCCTCCCCTTGGTGGCTGGCTGAATGCATTTGGAAGAAGCTTTGGGCAGACGACGTTTTAGTAGCATGCACCATAGAGTAGTATGCGCCGAAAAAAATAAGCATAAATAGATTTTCGTCATAATTCTCAGCATGTCATATGAAACGCCAACATTGACAGTTTTGTCATCTGTAAAAGCAGGAGTTTTTGCTTTCTCTTTCGGATGAAGTTCCATAACGTGCTGTGCCGCATTCCAGCTGCTTTCTAGTTTCGCTGCTGTTATCAGCGAAGTTTGCCCTTGCTGATGTGCTAGTGTCTGGACGAGCCGACATGCTTTCTGCTTACAAGCCGGATGTTTCACGACAAGTGCATTGAAAGTATGAAAATGCATAGGCTGTTGCCAATGACGCTGCTGTACTAAACCGGTGAAACTCGCTTATGCCTAGCCCGAATCCACCCCTAAGAGTTGTATAGTTCATCTATCCAGCTGTACTGCTAGTCTACTATAGGGATAAGGTAGACATTTTTTATTTGATAAAGACTTTTAAGATTTATTTAGGAATAAATGAGATTAAAATTGATTGGCACCGAGAGCGAGCCGTTCCCTATGTGTGTGTGTATATATGTATGTATATATATATATATATATATATATATATATATATATATTTATATATATTTATATATATTTATATATATATATATACACGCGTTTCTTTGTGACTTTTTGTAGGATAGCAATATTGGGAGATAGTCTCCGAGTATATAGCATGTGTGTGAAGATTCGCCCGTGAATTATCGTGAAATGCCTCATTCTACGAGTAGGTGCTGCGATATAGCACATATCTTATGAAGTAAGCCCATTTATTAGTCGCGATTGAAATACATCGAAAGAAGGGTTTAAATGTCCATCGTGAGTAGCGGTCACCTAGATCAAACTACCGAAAAACTGGCGGAGATGCGTTATTTTTGTCTTCTTTCTTTTGTGTTTCATGCCAACGTGGATGTAAAGATTCATTTGTTACGCGATCTGCCTCGTGTAAAAGTCTTAAGATTGCTAATTTATTCGCTTTCTGTTTAAGTCAATTATGTTTAAAGACAAGGCTTTCTAACCTACAGCAAAATCGTAGGAAGTCCACAATTCGTAAATTGCTTGATCGTCTTCCATTACGCGCTCAGCTTTGCTTTTCCCTTTTTGATATCATTGTTGGTGCGTAGCTTCTGCCATAAAGCTCGTCCTTTACCTGACTTGGAGTCGTTATCTGAAGTAGCTTCGACTTCCTTCTTATTTAAGTCTGAAGCCGACGTCGCACGCAGTGGCTCTGGACGCGAGAGTCTGGTCTGCAAAGCGTACTTGGATTGAAATCCCATGGAGTGCTCTTTCACGAAGTGGTGAACAACAGCCTCCAAGTCTACGTAATTATCCGACACGCTCACTTCGCAGAACATGCCCCCTAGACTGCTTGCTAATCGGCTTCCTTCCAGGAAAGTCACCGCGCGTTCGTGAGAAAGATCTTTCTTGTTTCCGATGATAAGGCAAGGCATATCCCGCACAGACTTTTGCTGGTCCAACATACCCGCGGTCTGCTGGATCTCTGCGAAGCTTTGGCGGCTGGTTATTGAATAGATTAGAACCAGAGCGTCTGCCCACAACAGATCGTTGGCTCGTTTATTCCAGTTGATCTGGAAGAAATATTCAATGAAGGTCATGTAGACTGCTCATTTTTGCTTCTACGTCACCACTGGAGAACTCCAGTGTATATCTTTATGTAGAGCTGCCTATTGTAATAGCGATAGACTGATCGAATGAATGAATGATTGATTGATTCATAGGTTGTTAGGTTGATAGCTTGATAAGTTCTTAGGTTGATGGGCGTTTTATATATGGATAGATATATAGATAGATAGATAGATTGATAGATAGATAGATAGATAGATAGATAGATAGATAGATAGATAGATAGATAGA
>QQSS02094416.1:0-42003 GCA_003687565.2 Craspedacusta sowerbii
TCTCCCACACCAGAAGGAACGTGAAGTTGATTTTCTGGTAGTTGCAGTTGACTTTGTTCGTGATGTCAATTAAAATTTTCTGCTGATTTGTGTAGAAGCCGCTTATCAGAATGATTGGAAAGCCTGTTCTCATTGCAAAATTTTCTTCAGTGAAATCAGTAACAGTGGTTGTGACTGGCAGATTTTACACCTTGAAATTCAAAAAAGTATTGGAATTCTAGTAAAACATTAGTGTGTAAGCAAGCCATGCAAGTTCGGGCGAAAATTTTACTTTGAGAAGGTGAGTGTTTGAGCCAATGATAAGTTGAGGCTACCCTAACCAGCTTTCAGTGATCTGGCTATTAAACTAAAAGCCTGTCAAAATGGCTACTCCAACGAGCAATTTTGATGGAATTGGAGAACTGATGGTCTTAGTTTGTAAAATTTGACTTGGGGTCGGTTTGGAAAATTGAATTTTCAATTGATAAAATTTTATTCTTGATGGCAAAATTATAAAAATGTTGAGACTAAAAATATAACCTAACCAGTCACTCTTGGAAACGTATTTCACACCCAATAAATTTTCGCTAAGCCAGGAGGTATCCAGATATACATAGGGCGCATTGTTTGTTTTAATTTTGCGAATACTGTGGAAAAGTTCAGATTAGCGATGGCTGATAGGATAGCCTATCAATATCCAGCTGCTTTGTTTTTCATTCATTTCCATATTGGCATTTAGAAATTCCAGCGTGGACGGCACTGCCTTCCAGTTATTGGTGGATCTAATAACAGCAATAAAGAATATCATTTGTAATTAAAAGATATATTCTAATTTCAGCTGGTGGATCTATTCTTTTTTATAAAAATGTAAAAATTTGCAACTCAAAACTTAATTAGCGCATCTACTTTCAGAGTCCGTGATACTGACCTGCAAAATTAATGTCAGGATAATGTAAATTCATGGCTGAGTAGGCAGATGATCCTTTTTAACTAAATCAAGATTAATTCAATTAAATCCGCTCGGCTGATTTGTACACTAAAAAATTCACAGATGAAGGATATGTTCTTTATCAATGTTGTGGCTAAAATTCCCTGCAACATAAACGGGAATCAACATGGCGGATGATGGTTTTGCATATCATAGTTTAAGAATGCATTTTTATGCAGATATTTGAATGCGTTATAGATGGTCTTAAAATAATTTTTGCTATTTACTTAGGCTAGCTGGATAAGTTAAATCACTGATGATCAAACTGCTGCTAGGACAATGGCAACATAAAATCCATTATCTGGACATCTACGATGAGTATGATATCATGTCCCTTATGTGCTCGGATATCATGTTCTTTAAAAAGTTGAAAAAAAGCGTGTGAGATTGTTCTTTGATTAATTCAAATTAGGCCTGGTCTCTCATTGCCGAATATGAGTCCTAAGCAATCCTAAGGCATTCATAGTAACAATATCACTTCTCGACTAATGTTCCATCGTCTAATAAAACGTTAGGGCTAGATATTCAGATTGAGCGGCAGTAGCGGAATACTCAACAACTTTCTGTTAAGCTGAGAGAGTAATAAGTATGATATATAAGAGTAGACCTAGACGTCTTTTTCCGCCAAATCCTCCACCAACTGGATTAAATCCAGCTTTTCCAAGATTTAATTTGGCTATCAACTAGTTAGCCTTAAAATCTCTATCAGTTTATTATGCTTTAATTTATTTAAGATAAGCATGAATCCAAAGAGTTAAAGAATATTAAAAAGCTTCCAATAGTTCGGAAACGTCTACTCGCATTTGCTTTTGTCAGAAGCCATCTGCAGAACTCTTAGTCTCTACTGTGGCCATCAACTTATTATTTAATGTAAGTCCCAAGAAATTGGTGTAATATTTGAATTTTTTATCAGAAGCCATCTGCAGAACTCTTAGTCTCTACTGTGGCCATCAACTTATTATTTAATATGAGTCACAAGAAATTGGTGTGATATTTGAATTAATTATTTTGATAGATGATGTTCGAGGTATAGGCGCCATTAAATTTCTATCACTATTTTTGAGATAGCTTAATTCTTGGCTTCTGAATTGTCCTGTAAAATTCATGTGAAATTAATCGAAAATATAAATTCTTATCGAAGGCTCCTTAGGTTAAATAATATGGCATATCCTGCCCAATGGAAATCCAAAATACTTTTTGATAAGGTCTAGAAAGTTCTATTTGGAAATCTCTTTATATACTGGGATTTTTAGGAGAAAATGTCAAGCCTTGTCAACCTCACAGCAAATTTAAAATAAGGATTGTTTGATTTGACTCGATAATTCCTTCTTGACGATTTGCTAGAGCTAAAAGTCACATATTGACAGAAGATCTGGCTAATCTTGACTTGTTGAAATAGCTAAGACTGCGAGGATTGGGAAAAGACAGAGGGAGGGTACAAATAGATCTACGCCATTGGACATCTAGCATCAGATTTTGACAAATATGTAATTTAAGAAATTTGAAGACTAATAGTTTTTATCACGTCTGCACAACATTTTATTTGTGCCGGGGATAAAAGAAATCTCGTTCGGTCTTATCTTCGAGCTCTGCCTATATCGATTGAGGTTGATGGATTTGGATCAATGTTATGGTTTATTTTTTCTAGCCATTCAGCCGTCGAATCTTTGCTTTATGAGATATGGTTTAATCCGATTGGGTTCATGATTCTTGAGAAAGAGGTAAGCTATTCCAACAATAAACGGTCATCCATCACACACCTACCGTCCTCATCAAATATAAAACGCCTGGCTTAGAGCAATTTAACGTTTTTTATTAAAGAAAAATTATCAATATTTAACAATCTTCTTCCTTGATTTAAAGATATTGCGTTGGAGATCTATCTGGGTCTTAAATATTTTGAGTCCAAATTTTTTTATACAATCTTAAATTGCGTTTTTACCAAGTTAAAAGGAAATCAAACATGGGATAAATGAAGGTAATTGATATTCTTATGTTAAATGCAAAGTAAAGAACAATAAAGTGAGCATCCTCTTTTTTGTTAAAAATTAGAATGTGACATGTAGTAATGTCAAAATTCATAAATTTGGCTTTATGAGACGAGGGGGGAGCCGAGAAAGTTATTTGGAATTGGTGATAGCGTGAATTAAAATTTAAGAACCCATGAATCGTTTTAATTCGACTTATAAACGGGTGATATAAAGTAAATAAATATCCAAGATAAATGTTATATATAATAGGCATGCCTCTCTGTTCCGCTGCAATCTCACATTGTGAGGATGGCCTGTTCTACATCCCAGAACTGGCTACTTGTCGAAATTAGTGTCCTTTCGACTACAAAAAGTTTTCTGCGAACAGAACGTGCCTTCGCTGCAAAGGAAAGGTGTTTTAGCATCTTTGCCTTGAGAGCTGTCCTGTTACCACAGTTTCTGTGAAAGAATTTTGCGCACCTAAAAATTGTAGTTTCTTCAATTTCGACAACGGGAGGTGCGAGCAAGAGTGCCGGTAGGGTTAGTTTATCAACTATGAGAACGGCATGTTCTTTTGCACCGGATATTGTATTTATTAAACAATTATTGGCAGCAAAAGTAAATTCTGCAAAAAGGAATGCTCGGATCTGCTTAACTACCCTGAGTTTAGATGCACGAGCAATGTTTCGTAGCTTCTGATCAACCTGATTGGAATCGGCGTCGGAATAATTCTTTTGGTTGTCCTTGGTTTAATTTATTACAAAACTAAAGTCAAAAAGTTATTTCAGAAAAAAGTTTAGGTGACAAAAATAGCCAATAAAAAGCAGGCTTAGTCAGTAACGTAGCAGGTCATTGAATCCTGCTAAACTTTATTTTATCAGTGTGTCATCTGCTTGCAGGACTCCGATGAAAAATTGTATGTATGTCCCCATTGCAAGCAGAGCAATCACATAGTCTGTTTAATCAAGTGTATGAAGATGAAGATGAGACAGTGTCCTTACTGCAAAAATGATTTGAAATTGTGATCAAAAATAAACGCGAAAGGCTAGTTAAAGAATAGGTTGAACTGGTCAAACCAAATATTTTGCATTAATGAAATTATGATCAATTATCTAAGCCTGTCGAACATAAGCAAAGCTTCATTTTGATGATTTTATTTGCGATGAATCGGAAGAAATTAATTCCGTCCCGAAGAATTACTAAGCTCAAGGCAATGCCTACAAACGCAAAGCTCACATAGTTCACCCACTACCAGTTCTGAAAAAAATACAAAATATTTGTTGAACTAAGCACTACGCTCATCACTTGGATCGCCAGCCACATTTTGAACTGCAAATTATTTTTTTATTTTTTTATCAACACCAAGCTGAAGGATCCTAACTGAAGTAGCAAGGAGATGATTGGAATGAATAATCTCTTTTTGACCACCATGATAAGAAAGACATCGCACCAGACAAAAAATTTTATAAAGCATTGCTCGCCTCCTTTGTCTTTGTTCATCAAAACTTAAATGAACAGGAACACGAATATCGACATAACGATACCCACTGAAAGTAATGAGGTCCATAAATTTACGGGCTGCTCACTGAATACGGAAATCTGATTCAGTGAAAGAAAGCCGATATCCCAGAGCTGGAGCGAAAAGAATTATTTGAATTATACTTTCAACAAGCTGATAGTGCTTCGCTTGTGGGTTTTGAACAGGAAGACCTCCAAAAACTGACGAAGAATGAAAAATACCAAGAACATTGACAGGTCGATTAAGGATGAAAGAATATTTGCGAAAAGGAACTTTCCCTTCTCGAAAAGGAGCCTTTCTGTTGGAGTTATTTTTTAGTAGGAACTGTTCCAGAAAAGTCCCACAGCCTGGGAATATTCAACCTCGAAGTTATTCGAAAAAGGATTGTCTAAAATGTTGTTAGTGAACTGAAGTAACAGGAGTTTATTTTTGTCAATGTTTTCATTGAAGAGAAAGTGGCACTTGACTACTGTGGCGATGATGATAATGTTCTCTAAGAATACGGAGAGACCGAGAGCAATTCCCCAGCTGAATAAATTGTTGGTTCCGACCAGGGCCTGCTCAACAGTCTTCAGCTGTTATTTGTATTCGGACCACTCAAACGTGACAACACTTGTGCATTACTTCGTATTCGTGTTATATTGTTTGGGCAGCTAACATTATTCAACTGCTGGCTCAACAGTCGTCGAATTGTTTTAGTTAATTTTAAAGCAAAGAGTTTGGATTAATTAGAATCCTCGGTTGCAGGTCAAACAAAGAAAGGCGGAGCAATCGAAGCAGTCTTCGAATAATTATGAGCACAACCGGCATTGGCTATTTTCTTAGATCATACTCTGTGGGCACTGGCAAACTGAATTGACGAGAATCTTCAAGCTTTCGCATTTTAAACACAATGAACTGGACGTGCATTGCTAACAGCTGCTGAGGCAAGGCTAACATCCCCTGGCAGAATAGAAAAACTGAGTTTGACACTGCTGACATCTCGTAAGGTCGCAAGTTTTACAATAATTTTCACATCGCTGACATTCTTTGGCCTGGTTGAGGAAATAATTATCGATGCAGACCACACATCCGGCTTTGTCACTGCATTACTGACAGTTTAAAGGACAATCCTTGATCTCCCACACCAGTAGGAACGTGAAGCTGATTTTCTGGTAGTTGCAATTGACTTTGTTGGTGATATCAATAAAAATTTTCTGCTGATTTGTGTAGAAGCTGCTTATCAGAATCATGGGAAAACCTGTTCTCATTCCAAAATTTTATGTAGTGAAATCAGTAACAGTAATTGTGACTGGCAGATTTTACACCTTGTAATTCAAAAATGTGTCCAAAATTTAGTAAAATACCAGTACATAATCGAGCTATGCCAGTTCGGTCGAAAATTTTACTGTGAGAAGGTAAGTGTTTGAGCCAACGAAAAGTTGAGGCTATCCTAGCCAACTTTCAGTGATCCACAATGAGAACTAAAAGCCTGATAAAATAGCAACTCCAACCAGCTATTTTGTTGGATCGGGGGAACGTAATGTCTTAGATTGTGAAATTTGATTTGGAGTGGCTTTTTAAATTTGAATTTTTTGCTGATAAAATTTTATTTAGGAAGGGTAAATGATGAATATGTTAAGAGTGAAATAATAACCAAACCAATTGCTCTTGGAAACAAAGTTCACAGCCACCGTGTAAGAGCCATACCAGTACGTATTCAAGTAAACCTTGGGCGCGTCCTCGTTTGTTTGTATTTTGCGAATACTGTGAAAGACATCACAATAGGGTTAGTTGATGCCTAACCCAACCAATGTCCATTTGCCATGAACAGCATTCATGTTCTTACTGGATAATGATATCTGCAGGGAGGTAGGAACAGCCTTCCAGCTATTAGTGAAGTTGATCATTACAAGAGTGAAAATCATTATTAAATTAAAATGTTATATGCATTAATAATTTAATAAGACTTTCCTTGATTAAAAAGATGAACAACAGTGTTTCTTTCATCAAATAGGATTAGTAAGACGTATTCTTAGATGAGTATTGCTCATTATCTGTGGTTAATATATTAGTTTATTTAACCTACTATGAATTAGTCTAGCCGATCTAACTCTCACAAATTTGGCTCTACCAGTCCATTCTGCAATCATTGGTTAAAAAGAAGATTTTTAGTTCAATCTTAGCACTAGATTACTAATAACCAACTAATCCTATTATCAGTGGCCAAGCATAGCTTTACACATATGGTGAAGTAAGTCGATAATTATTTTAATTCTATTTTAAAAGGGAAAACCTTTATGTTGAGCAGACAATTTTAAGTATTATTATAATTGCCATGAACTCAAACATTATTCAAAGGCCTGTCCTTTTCCATCAGCTCATCGACCAAAACAAATTCAAAAGGGAGTATTTCTAGTTTTAGTTGGATTTGAGTCTCTTTTAGAAATAGCAAAGCAATTGCTCCTCTAAAAAGTTCATCTTCGTCAAAGTCGTCCTTGTCCTTCCTGAAGTCATAGTGCTGACTTACGAGAAGAAAGTTAGGAACAGGATGATGGAAATCGTAAGAGCAGGGCAGCACGGAGAAATGATCTTCGTGAAATTCGATTAAATCAAGACAGTAACATAGTTCGCTAGGGAGTGTCTTAAGCACCCAATCGTCATCAACAAATAAAGCTACAACTTCCTGGGTTACTCCAAATCTAACTTAAAGCATTTTGGCTGCTACTTCCTAAACACTACTCTCACAAAAATAAATCAACTTATCGACTCGCTGGGTCATTTCCAGCTCATAAAGGAAGTAAGCAAGAAGGCCGCTCGGCTTAGTCTCTTGTATTCCTAAAGCAATATTGTTTGCACTCTAAAAAATTAACAAATAAATTACATCAGCGATGTGGTAAAGAATAATGAGTGCTTTAGCGATGGTTGTGGATATATCTCCCTTCAATTAGCACGGAGAATAAAAAGGCACATTCAATAATCGATGGAAGAAGAGCTGGATTACCTACCTGCAGTCTATCAGATTAGAGTTAAAGGGATCAAAGGGATAGTCGTGATTCATCCAGGAATACCGAACGAAGAGTTGTCTGTGAGACACTCCATGGTAAAGTTTATAGCCAAAGAGGACAAACTTAATTAGCTGTTTCTCGTCAACTATTCTAAGCCCAGTTATTACGCCTCCATCAACCAACAGATTATCATGCTTCTGAGCGGACTTGGAATTAGTGGAGAGTATTTTCTCAAACTCCAGAATGACTATATTACAACATTAAGGCAGGCGATGAAATAGCCTGAGTCGCACATCAGACTACTAAAGTTCCTGGGGAAGGAGTAGGACATCAGCAACGTCCTGAACAAAGAGCTGACAGCAAAGAGAGTGAAGAATATCATCTACGAGGAAATCTACAAAAACATCAGAGGGAAAGAGCTCAAACTGAAACTAAGGATCCCCCTCGAGAATGCCAGGATCCTTTTCGGGACTGTCTTTCCTGATCTTCTCAATAAGAACTAAGTCAAAGTCAACCCTCTTCGCGCCAACTAAATATTTCTACGCGTTACAACTCAAAAAGGAATTGTAGAGACTGTGATAGGCAAAGTCATCGCTACTAAGAATCCCTGCTATTACTGTGGTGATATCAGAATCCTTAATGCCGTGGATATCAGCGAGAGTATCCCTTTCGCCAATAAGCTGGTCGACATAATCGTCTTCTCTGTTGAGGGTGAAAAGCCCATTTGTAGCACGATGTCCGGGTCGGACTATGACGGGGACCAGTATTTTGTCTGCTGGGATCAGAATTTGGTCCCTGACCATGAAGTATAACCTTACAGCTATCCCAAGTCTAAACCGAAGTAAGTCCAAACTGAGATTACGCAGGCTGATCTTATTGATCATTTAGTCGATTACGATAGAACAATTGTGGGTAGACTAGACAGTCGTTTTCAGAGCATCGCCCGTGCTTCAAGCAAAGGAGTGAATTGCGAGGAGTGTATCCTGATAGGGACTGAGCTATTTAGCAAGGCTATCGATTCGGCTCTGACAGGCGAGAGAATCGTGATGCCTTAGTGCCTAAGGAGGAACTGGATCTAGAAAACCAAATAAGAGCATGTGTGGGTCAAGCTTTAAAAAGTGTACGAGGATTTCTTGGCCTAGTAGCTAAAATTCGACCAGCAATTAATTGAAGATTGGTAATTGAACTATGAGGGCATGGTTAACTTGGTCCAGCTGTACTTATCCAGCACTCATTACAGTGATTTCTAGCTCTTCAAGCTAATTAGAAATTGGTATGATAAAAGCGGGTACTCTAATTACCACCTCTTCTCCTATGTCAATTACTCTTAATTCACAAACTAACAGAAGCGATAGGTGCTCAAACTTGACTTCTTGCCCAAGCATTTGGTATACGACAGCCCATTCAGATCATCACCCATATTCGACTATTACTTGTTCAAATAGAACGGATTTTAGCTGAGTTTTTAGCTGTCGCCCTTTAAATGGCGGCCTTTCTACAAGACTGCCGCCAAGTAGCTTAATTTTAAGATTGTCGAGGAGGCGTTGAATAAATTCGCACACCTATTGATCGGCATAAGAATTAATAAGGAAGTAAGACTGGCACTCAACTTCAGCCAGCTACAGGTGATGTCTAATGTGGAGAATCGCCTTGATCATCGGAATATGGTGGTCTATTATGGTGGCTTTAATTAATTCAAGCAGTTCTACTCCTACGAAGACGAAACACCGTTCCGGATGTACTTTAGTGATGATATTGTGCAGATTTACCAGAAGGAGAGGGCAAACTCCTTCATCTGGTTTAAAAATGACAAGATTTCAGTCGATCTCACAAGGTTCGATCGATACATGCTTAGAAAACATCCGAAGGTTAACAAATAGCTGATAAACAACTTGGAGATCTACGTTAATGTCAGGTAGTAGCCCAAATTGGTCAAAATCCATAAGAGGTACGTAACAGAGACTCCTAGGGAGTAGGAGGAGAGGGATCGAGGCTCTTATCTTTAAATGGCCTATAAAAAATAGCAAAGGCGAGAGTTTAAACCAACCAAAAAGTCGTATGAATAAGGCGTCTCCTCGCACAAGCCCGGCAGGAGATACGTTTAAAAAAGGTGAGATTTGTTAATCATGACTAAGATTACTCTTCGTTAATCTTAAGGATAGATTTATTATGGGATGTGATCCTTCTCTCTAGGAGACTAGGACGCCACACCAGGTCAATCCTAATCCCTCTCTTGCTGAGGAGTAATAATACTAGCATATGACTCAGTATCCCACCCCAGTGCCGGAGATGCCCAAGGTCCCTGTTAAATTCTCATAGGAATAATTAAAGGCCTTCCATTAGCGTTAACCTAAAATTAAGTTGCCGCCCTTAAACAAAACTTAAACGCCCATCATGACGTGTGAGGAAGGCTGCTAAAGGCACGAATCGGAGGAGGATGTGATATTGCCAGTGAGCATGCGTCGAGCTGTTAAAGTCTAAGGCTCTAGGAGGGAGACAGAGAGCCTTAATAACAGCATGTTTTAGCTCCCTAAGATTGAAGGTTACACAACTCTTTAGTTTTAAGATATCCCTTAATTTGTACCTAAAAGTTAGAAAGTGATCAACGGAAAAACCGCCACTCTCGACAAGTTTGCCCCCGTAGATTGCCAGTAAAACCTGTGTCTCGCACTTGCTAAATATCAGGGCACCTATTACCAAAACGGAGATTATAACTCTACTGGATACTTGGTCAGGACTGGGAGTTTAACCTAATTCTCATGTTATTAGATAAGTCCACCCAAGAAAAAAGCCAAGCAGTGGCTTGCTTCCTAGCACATCATCTGCCTCAAAATCGATTATTAGATTAAGATTTACTTAATTTAAAGAAAAAATAGAGTTGCATCATTGATTGGCAGAATAAAACCAGGTGGAAAAGCTTTTGTCTCAACTGGAATCAGTGTTAGCAAATTAAGCAGTAGTCTTTAAATAGCTATAGTGCCAGCCGATCGCTAATTTACCATGAGCAAGTACACAGAGACTCACAAATAGTTGTAAGTTCAAAAAGGAAATTTCTTCCCTTCTAAATCTAGTAAGGTCATTCAAGGATATTCAACAATGGAAAGTATAGATTTCACTGATTGCTTCAATGATATAACACTCGTAGCTTAAAAGCCTCTGCACGACAACAACTATTACACCAACGGTGAATACAACTACTCTAGATGGAAGATAGTTAAAGGAGTTATTAATTTTAACACTGCTTATAAAATATACCCGCCCGAGAGCAAGCCCAAACACTTTCTGGCCAGCAAGCACTACTTGGCTTTAAGGATTGAGTATCCTGTAAACCTCTATCTCTTCAAAGAAATCAACAATGACTTTTTTTTGTACGACTATTTCTCACCCAGCTCTAACAAAGACGGATTCATAAGAACCAAGTTTGCATTATACGATATAAAGTAGCCTGTCATTATATGTTTGGTGGATCCCTCGGATTAAGTCCTCCCGATGTACAGCGGGTATTCATACAATCAACTCTAGCTTCAAGACCTCAAAGCAAAACTTAATGAGCCTGAAGGAGATAAGATTTATCGGAAACTCAAATTTCACCCTAATAAAATGACAATTACTACTCGCTGCAACAAATATCTCACGCCGGGAAACTCAGAGATCGATTTCGGACTGGTTCTGGGAAATCTAGCTCTCTGGGATTTCGGCCACTACGAATAAACGAAGGAGTTAAATTAATCTTCATACAAACTATAGATGGGGTTCGTGAGATGCTACTAAGCGTACAGAGTGAGCGTACCGATAAGACACTCTGACAGGTCAATAGAATCGCACAAGTTGGCGTTTAGAATAAAATAGCGGATGAAACTGTACTCCTCGACCTCGGAGGGGATCAAATTTCTGCAGATGCTCTAGCTTTAAAACAAATAAGAATTTAAAAAATTTTTTACCTTCCGGGGCTTCTATCTGACTGAAATAGCCGTCCACGAGATGATTCAGGACCTCACCCTCATCATCGTTCCCGAAACATAAGAACTCTCTGAGTTCTTGTAGATCTCTCCAGGGATCAGCTACTCGCATATAGAGTCTAATCAATTTTTCAAGATTTAGTTAGAGCAGTTCCAGATCCCCTAGGCCTCGTTCAGGCCGTTGAGCAGATATTACGGAGGAGCAGGGTCAAGCTATGCCCCTATCTGCTTTTTGTTTTTGATAAAGTTCAAAGGAAAGGTGGCTGTCCTCCACAAAGACATGCACAAAGCCCTAAAGTTGGTCTTCTACTAATAGTTAAGAGACGTGGAGATGCAACTTAAGTTGTCGAGACGATAGACGATAATCGGTGCGTGCGGAGACGGCTCCTTCGGCTACCTACTGCTGACCAATAGATGCTCTGACTAGAACGACAAGTTTTCAGTTTGTAATTTAAGGGCGATAAAGTTCGATTAAATAGGCAAGGTTGTTAAGATAGGACAAATTGATACATCCAAGTAAACCTTGAACATGCATATGTTCAAGAAGTACGATGACAATGGCATGATGACCTACCTGGCTGAAAGCAGAGAGCTGGTTGCAACTTTTGCAAGGACCATGACCAAAGACACAGACGGCCTAAATCACCAAAGCTCGCTGACTTTGGTCATTGATCCTACTACTCTCTCAGTGAAGAAATATTTTTCAACTTGCAGCCATCAGTTTCAAACCAACCACACTCTATCCGGAGACGCCCTACTCATCACCTAGATGGGTGATGCGAGCCATCGTGGCATTGGAGTGGCAAAATACTAGAATCTTTAGATAAATAAGCGGACTGTTTTTACCTTCAAGACTCGTCATTACGAGAGGCCTGTATTCGGACTGCCAGAGTATAAAGAAATCAGCACTCCCTCAAAAAAGTACTACATGGGCAGCAACGATAACAACACGTACGCAGAGCTTGGAGGACTAGTTTAGGACTAGGAGGGCTATTTCATCTTTTTCGTTAGTTAAAGAGGACTACAACCAAATATTAAAATCTAGAAGTTCATCAACTCACCATGGTAAATAGCCTTCGTAAAAGTCAAAAAAGGGTTTTAAAGAATGTATACTCCCCACCTAAACTGGGTCACTGACGAAATGGTCATTTCCAAAGGGAAGGAAGAGCGAGCCTTCTTCTATGGCTTCAGAGGGGATAAGAGATAGCAAAGGAACACAGGAGTAGTCTGGCTCACCAAACAAAAGCAATAGGATGTGATTTCGCGGCTCAAAGTAATTCCTCTTGAGAAGGTCATCGTGCTCCTATACTAGGTTTGGTATGACTTTCGATACAAATGGACTGAAGTGATGGCGGTCGACTATAGCGGGCGCGTGGTTTTGCCGCAGAAGCGTTTGTAGCTAGGAATTAGATTGTACCGGTCGGACCAGCCATACCTGTTGGAGAGAAGGGCGGGAGGCTTCCTGCTGATGGCATCGGACGACAAGATCACAAAAGTAGTAATTTCGGAGAAGTGATTCAATATTTATCATTATCCCAATTATATGGACTTTAGATAAGCTATAAACTGCTTATATGAAAAGGCCCTGCTCTCGAAATAACTGCCGCCGCTCCAGCCCAGACTGAGATTTTCCTTGTACGAGGACATAGTCGTCCTCAAAAGCATGCTCGACTCTCTCTCCGACAACAGGACTGCACAATTCCTCAACCGCAGGAGGAGACAAGTGTACGAGCGGAGGAGGAATGTTCTCTATAAGATCGACTAATCTCACCTGAAAATGATCCTGACCTTCTAGATCACTAACTTCAAATCCCTAGTTCTGTCTGAGCGTAACAATCAATTCACTTTGATTCCCTACCCGGAGGACTCCTCCGACAGGAAAAGCAGGCCAAGCTTCGTCACTTAGGCCCAGCTTGACCCTACTCAGAAATTGCTATAGTTTTAATCCTCAGGAAAGAAAACCACTCACAAATAGCCTTCAGAATAAATGGATTAGATCAAAGAATTAATATAGCTATCAAGGAAGCAGGAGCCCTTCTAATACAAAGAGTCAAGGCTCTTGTCTTCTGTGCTATTCTGCCAGTAGACTCAGACCTTCCTAACTGATGATATTCTCAAGCTCTACTAAATAGGCTATCTCAACAAGATTAGCGACTTCGGCAGGCTTTATCGCTATTATTTGAGGACGATTGGCGGTACATAGGAAAAACCGATGGCAAAGGAGTAAATGATGAAGGCTCTGCACTCATTATAGCTAACCTAGCAGCAGCGAAGGACGAAAAATTTTTTCGAGAAGCAGAAGGCCTTTGAATTTTACGGCCTGGTAAATTAGGTGAAATGAATAAATTTTGGAATTAATTTCCTTAATAATAACATGTTTAAGTTCATCATTCTATATTCTGCTAAGCATTCAGGAGACTCCGCTCAGGCAAAGGAGGCCCTCAAATCCTATAAGGATGCCAAATTTGACCTGCTTTAAATGGACGTTGAGACTTTCTCTATCTTCAAAACGAAAAGTCTCTAATTCTAACAATTCACAGTGCTTTTTGCTATAGGATAGTCGACTCTTAAGATTTTGAATGGTCTTTCAAACACCAAAAACCTTTTTATTGTCCTCCAAATTCATCAGTTCTTTGATAGAATGTAGTAATTAAATCTAGACTTCCTTATCATCCCAAGACAAAACCTCGACATTACTTAAAGAATCAAACATTTCAAGTGTTTCAATAATTACGGTGTCCCCTTTCAGAAGCTCTCTCGATAATAGCTCAAGCAAAACTATTAAGCTAGTTAGATCACTTTGAAGTACGGCTAAAAATACATACATGTTGTGCTATCAGGCGATGCACCCGATTAACTTAATAGAATAAGATATTTTACACTTTAATCAGCTCTTACGCTCTTTAATATTATCAAAAAATTTATTCATGACAAGCCCGAATATATTATTATTGTGCAAAATGGGCCAAGAACAGGAAAATATGACCAATAATCAGGAAAATAACTGCCTAATTCACACACAAGGACAGTTTAAAACAGAAATTAGATTGATTTCGTTAGCAATTACTTCATAAAACTTCTTGAGTCTAACAACATTCCTCACAAGTTCTATGATTTTGCTTTTCTAGTAGATGAATGCGGTAAGAAAACTGTCCAGTCGTTTTACAAACCTATCCTGTATTTAGCTTGCAGTTAAAATAATTACTTTATTTTCCCAGGCTAATCGATTTCGATGGCTTCTTAGCTTCCATATTACATTAAAACCAAAAATCTTTTTGTCTACTATAGCAGTTCAATGTCCTAAGCCCATAAGGAAACAGTGCAGAGAGGCTTTTAATTGGGCCTGTTTCAAATTCTCTAGAAGGATAGAATTCTGATGCCACTCGGAGGACGAACGGATGTGGGTGGAGTTGATGCTAAAAAGTAATTATTCGCTTAGATAGAGAAAAAACGGCAACATGAATGATAATTCATTTTTTATTCATTTTCTAGTACCAATTAGGTTATATTGAAATTAGGGCAGTTTTTGCAAACAACGAAAAATCTTTTTAATTGTCGAAGCGGTCTTTCTCGGGAGTAAAGGGCTTGTCATTAACAATCCTAATGAGCTATAAATTCATACCTGAAACTATATGCATTAGTTATTTCATCTAAGTTTTGTGAACACCATAAATACTTCTCGCGTATAAATGTAGTTTTTCTAGATTCTTGAATTTGCTCAAATGTTTGGTTATGAGGCCGATTATTCCACTTATGAATATAATACAAACCACTAATAATTTTTTTACAAAGATTAACTGATAATGAAATTACTTGATTCTGCATAGATGCAACTCTTTAATTGACTAACATTTTAATGATTTTGATAGCTTCTATTCGATGTCTTCCCATTAAAACCCAATATAAATTCTTCTTAAGTTTCTCTTTTAGTTTAAATAGTTTAGTTTTTTGATTAGTCCATTATAAGAATCCAGCTTTTATTACAGATTGTTTATATATTTCTTTAGAGCTGAACATTATGTGCAGGTTGGCGTTTTTTTATACTCCTCTTACTGCAATTTTATAGAAATTTCCAGACTTTGAAATTATTGAACAATTCTGTTCAAATTGCTTTTAAGCTTACTAAAGTCATTGATTAAAGAGCTCACTATGAAGTTTTGAGTCAATTTTTTCTACTTAATTTATAGACCATTAAGAGGGGAAGTGTCATTTTTTTAAAACCATAGTAGAATACATTTCCGATCATAAGTATGCCCGTCTACTGTCATGACTGGATCCGTCATTATTTCTAAGCATATGGGGCAGTAGATCGATTCATAAAAATCCTACTACATCACAAATCAATTATCTTAATCTTTTTGGGTTAGCGTCTTATGAATTTATATTTCTTTCTGAAGTAGAGTTTTGTATTCCTCGGCTAGCTATCTATTATAATGACTACATATCTCCTCACATCTAAGAAATCTTTACATCCTTACCAAGTTAGCGAATAGGTCTCTTGCTTTAGCCTATTATTTTATATAGTTGGTTGAAATATGGTCTCTGTTCGCATTAATACATACTGATTTAATTCTAACAAGCTTATGACCTGCTTTGTTTTATTCCTAGAAAGAGAGAATTTGATGGAATCCGCCTCTTATCAAGACTTAATCCTAAGCCTCGATAAGAGATACTTTTTGGAGTGGAACTGCGCAGATGGTAGATACTGTACTCTAGGGGAATCTATTTGTATAGATCTAGAGCATTTACGGCTTAAGTCCAAATATATTATTTTAGAAGATGACTCCTATTTAGCCTTAAAGTCCTTAAGAAAATATTTAAGATATAGATGGATTTTTGCTGTAAGATTACAGACTCAGCGGCACACAAATATTTCTTTTTTCTGCTGGATTTTCCATTAGCTTTTTTAGCTTTTAGTAGTCTTGCTAACTCCATATAAGCCCTCTGTAAATTTTCCCCTCAAAATTATGGAGTTCTGGATATCTTAGGACAAGGTTGAAAAGCTCGATATTGACTGATTAGATGATGAAAACAGCAGCTTTGAAATATTTTTATCTTTCCTCCATTTATCCTTAGCGAAGGACCGAATATATTACTCTTCTAAATTAGACGTAGTCAGGAGATGTCAATAGTTAGAGCAATGAGAATGAGCAGTTCATTTATCCCCAATATTTATAGACAAGTTTTGGTTTAGTTTTCAATGTCATCAACGATAATACATTGCTTAATTATTCCTAGAAAAAATCATAGCAGTACTTGCCGCGGATTGGCTTGATATAATTATCGCGTATATGCTGCATCCTTGTTTTTAGAATTTAACCATCGAAGAATGGCTACTTATAAATCTTTTTCTTCTAAAACTCTACAATTTCTACAAACTCGATATGCTGTTAGACCTGTCTGAAGTAATTTATACACTACCCCATTAATTATTATTATATTTGAACTTATATCATAAAAAATAAATTAAGTTCTGCACTTAACTTATATGGGACTTCCCACTAAATTATTATCAGTGCAAGGGACAATGCTCATAAAAAAAGGGAAATCACCTGCTCATTAAATTGCGCAATATATAGACTTATATTTATTTCATTTCTTTTTTAGGCCTGAGCACGTAGGATTTGATGGCCATCGTTACATATCCATCAAGAATAGAGGTCTCTAATTAATAAATTAAAAGAGCGACTCGCTTAAAGAAATGCCGTTTATTCCCGGTACCTTATAAAACAAAAAATCTGGCCTGTGAATAAACGAATGCTGAATGCAAGCAGGAGACCACACTGCGATCCTCTTTCCCCTTAACCCAAAGAGTTGCTATAGAGTCTTATCTCTGTACTACTAAATTGCTTTAATTTAAGATTGAGTGCAATTTAAGAGAGTGCCTGGCATGTCTCCTGTACATCCCAATCCAAGAATATTTCTAATCGACCATTGATCGTAAGGAGTTTCGATAATCATCAATTTTGGTTTAAGGTAAGGAATAATATTAGCCACATTAAAGCAGTTGATCATGGTGTCAGTGGATTTGCCGTTGCATTAGGGGACAGTGCTTTTGGAAGGCATCAATATCTTTTCGAAGAGAGGTTTAATTTTGTTGTAGAGTTAGGACATTCCTGTAAAAGGATTGGTATAGTTAACAAGAAACAGGCCTGAATCAGCGGCTACATAGAGCGCCTATTTGTTAATAACTCTCTCATACACGTAATTAGACCAAAACAAAACAGAGATCGCTCCAGCACTTCCCCCAGTTAGAACTATTTTCTCCCCAGAATAAAGTCCTAAACTTTAGTTCAGAAATTTGAATTGAGCAACATTATTATAATAAGCCCTGAAATAGATTGATGTGCCGTTGACTTCCACAGGATCATCTAGCCACCCCTGGTATTAAGTGCCGTCACAATAAATGACAAAGACCTTAGTCCAGTCGTAGAAATGGGGGTTGTCGGCAGCTTTAGGAGATAGAATATTAATGTCTTCAAAGCTTTGTTCTTGGGGATAAAACTTTTGATCTGAACTGCCCCATCCAGTTTTACTCCTTTTGAGGCACTACTGATAGCTCTCCGTTAGATCTCCATTAGCGCAGAACCCTCCTCCGTCGAAGGCCACTAAAAATTTATTTCTGTTAGCTCCTGTGCCTAATTAGTAATAAAGAGCAGCAGGTGAACCATCTAGACATCTCGCGGGTGATTACTCAAGGGAATGTCTGACAAGTTGATAAATGGCCTGGACTTTACAGAGATATAAAAAGATCATATAATATAATTCAATAAGACTAGAATTAGCACAAAATGCCTATTTGATAATGAGGGTGACTGCCTTATGCTGTTCACTGATGGTCGATTAATGTATTTGTTTATCTAAAGACAGCAAACGGCTAAATTGGTGAGCAATTAAATTATTGAATGAGTTTTCTTTTCCTATTGACTCTTTAACTGTATTTCAAGGCCAACTCAGAGCTATTTAGGAAGCTAACTAATTAAAACATATTAATGAATTATAATTATTAGAAGTTTGTTAGTATTGAGAGTAAAACCAAGCAGGCCTAATTCTTGCTCCAGGAAAAATAAGAGTCATTGAAGTAGCTCAGGCAGCTCAAGAAAGATCTCCAATTCAGGGAATTTCGCGACCTCCTAGAAAAACTATAGGAAGTTAAGGCTTTTAACGATGTCCTCTAGTTAAAATTGAAGCTCAGCGAGGTCAATTTAAAAATCAAGGCCTTTCAAAATATAAACTGATTAAAATAATCACATCGAAAAAAACTTAAAGGCTGGACTGAAATTCAAGCCTTGAACCCAGCTCTTAGTAGTTGTCCCTCCACACAAAATTACACCGTCTTCCATATTATAAGGCATTGTGTCTTTAAACATTTATTCAGTTAGAGGGCCCCTAAGTCCCGGCCAATTAGGGTCCTGCCCAAGCAGACTAAAATTGACATTGAAGTTGTGATTTAATTTTTGCAACTCAAGCAATTCTTCAGCAAAATAGAGGTCCTAAGATGTTTGAACAAAGTGAAGCAACGATATTTTAATATTGTCAAGATTTTGGCGGACAGCGTTAATAAGCTGAAGGAATGTGGAGATAGTGCTGTTTTTCGAAATGAGTCCGAGGTGTTTGGATGTGAATTGCGATTATGCGGTCTGAAATTTTCCGTATCCCTTGTATAAAACGAAAGAGCTCGGATTGCTTATGAAAAATTACTAGCCCTCCTTGGCCTGGCTAAGAATATTTGACAGCTACCCATTTTTCAATGAAATCAAAAAATCGACTATCCCATTGGAATCAACTGGAGAAATCGGATAGAGGGGTCTACTCACTTTGGGGTTTTTTACAGGGCTGAGGTAGAGATATTGACCGATGGAGTTTCCCAGGCAGAGATTGCCCTGAAAAGTGAATCTGAATAGATGATCTGTGGAAGAGAGCTTAATTTTTTGGGACAGGGTGAGAGTGTTCTAAGGACGCGTGAGGAGGGAGAAGGCGGGGTTGATGGCGTCTGTGAGAGTTGTTACAAGGGTTGGCGATGGAGGTGGCGATAAGGAGTTTGGATTTGAGATGAGATAGCATAATAATTTGAAAGTGATTAGATTCTATTTAACCGATATAATAATGAGGAGAGGGTTGCACATCGTAATTTTCTGCACATTACTTCTGATTTTGCTTGTTTTCTTGTACGCATTCGAGGTCGAGTCCGGCCCCAAGTCTGTCGACTGGCTGGGCACTGCAGGGACAGCGGATGTAGGACTCATGATGTTCGTAGGTCCTGTGCTAACCAGGTTTCGCAGCTCTGTACGCGTACATGAAATATTCAGGACTGAGTGGAGTCGGACTCTGCCTTCTTCTAACCCCAATCACAATGTTACTCTATGATTTATTATCGGGATTTTGGGTAAAGGCAATAAAGAACACTCTTGGCACCAAAATAGAGTTATAGCCGAACTCCGCTTTCCTTTCCTATTACTGCGCTGCTGCCATCCTCATCTCTTTGGGCGGGGTCTACGGTAAAGTAGGAATTTTGGAGTGTCTTGTCTTTGTACTAGTTGAGGTCATTTTCTACGCTCTCAACTAAGTCATCTGCTTATAATTGCTCAATTGTTCTGATGCAGGAGGCTCTATGACTATCCACACTTTCGGAGCTACCTTCGGACTCGCCATGTGTGCACTTGTCAAACCTCGGGGCTGCTAGAACAATCCTAACAATGGTGCTTCTAAGTAATCAAATGTTATAGGAACTATCGGCTCTATGTTCCTCTGGGTATTTTGGCCCTCATTCAATTCACTCTTAGTATCGAATATGAGGAAATAGCTTGCCTATTCTAACACAGTCCTTTCCTTGTCTATGTCAGTACTATCAACTATCGCAATGTCCTATTTTCTCAACTAAAAGGTCAGCATGGAGGATATTATCAACTCCACATTAGCAGGAGGTGTCGTAGTCGGCAGCTCCTGCGATTTGATTCAGAATCCAGCTGCTGCTCTTTTCATCGGATGGCTTAGCGGCATGCTGGCCACATATGGATTTTACAAAATCGGCCCTAGCTTGCGAGGATATGGACTCTAGGATACAGCTGGTATTTTGAACCTGCACTGCATGCCTGGCATTTTGGGTGGGATCTATAGCGGAATAGTAATTAGCACATATAATTATTCTGGCTATTTGTATACCGAGGAGGTTTTCTCAAGATTCCATTTCGATTTCTCGGTACAAGGAGGCTATCAGGTGGCCTGCGTGCTAGTTAGCTCTGGCTTCGGAACGATTTCAGGAGTGGTAAGCGGTCTGATAATAAAGTATCTGATGCTGGAGGACTACTAGAACCACCTCCGTATAAGCTGCTCGTAGTCTGGACTGTAGCCATAACGCTGGAGTCTGTACAATGATTAAGGAGAATGGGGTGTTCATTATAAAATATAGCAGAATCCCATAGAATCTATGTAAATGTTGGGGACTAACACTGCCTAGCCTTTCTTATTACCTACTGAATGAGTTGATTTAAATTCATGAAATTGGTTGCCAAAATATAGAAAAAGCAGCTCCAGATTCTCTCTGAGGGCCCCGTCTCAAAACTCGCACTCCTTTTTCCTCTCGTCAGCTAATTCAAGATAGGCAGTAGACTCTATTTTAACCACCAGATTAGTCTAACCGACCTCTAAGATCTACTGCAGAAATGCGACTTGCACTAATTAAGAGAGAGTTTCGGGAGTTTCCAGCTGATCTATTACAACAACTTTACGTAAGGAGCGACTTTCGAAAAAGTATTATACTTCTTGAGATAGTTATTTAGGAATACGACCCACTCGAGCACCAAACCGACAATAGCCTCCATAAAGGGAGTCCTGGCCACTAGCTCCTACTTCCACTTCAGTCCTGAGTTCTACTACAACTTCGAAAATCTGAATTAGTTTAAATAGAGCGAAAAGCACTATTCTGATCAGCAAATCTAGTTTCCCTTCCTCTTCGCCAGTACTCGCGGAGGCGGTTCCTTCTTCATCATCGAAAACCACGAGTGCTACCGTAGACTCGCAGGCTCCATCATTGGCTAGCTCACCTTCAAGAATTTCATATAATTCGCCACAGAGTTTTAAGACGCGAAGACTGCAGTATAAATTGGATACTTATAAGGAGACATTTCAAATACTGATCTCTTTGTCAAAGATATTTATGGCTAAAATACGCACAATCTGAAATTACCTGAAAAGCTGATAGCCTCGAGCATGGGCAAGCAGGGCAGGGATTAGGTAAAGAAGCCAGGCAAGGATATAGCAAAGAGTTTCGCAATTTCGATAGCAATCAATTTCACGCAGATTGCAATAAGTCTTTTGAAGCTGTAAGGATTGAAGAGAGTGGTCGTCGCCTGTGATTTATTTGAGACTAATATCTTTCAACTTCAAGTCTAGTCATTAATAAAGCAGTATAATAAAGACGCTGATGTTTGGTTCCCTGCCAACAAGCATGTGGTGCAGCTCGGTTATTTAGTCTGATTTATTAAAGAATTTATAATGGCAAGGACAAAACAGACTGCAAGGAAATCAACTGCATCTTTCACCCCAAGAAATAATTTTATTACTCCACCAGTTGCGAAAAATTCAAAATCGCGCAACAAAAATAAAATTGCCTAAGTGGAGAAAAAATAGGTTATCGAATCCCAAAATTTTTTTTCAGTCAAATTTGACGACCAAAAGGAGTGTGAGAAAACAGCTCTGAAACAGCTTCCTGTCTTTTGCGTTTGTGGAGCTGCTTTTAATATTTACAGTTAAATAAAGGATAAACTAAAGTTCGATTAGTTTGTAAAATCCCTTTAAACTTGCAAAGCAAACATCAAGGATGAAGTTAAGCAAGCCATGAAAGTAAAATTGAAAAAAGGACAAGGCATTTGGATTTGCTAATTCTGCTGCAATTTCAATGCCATATCTTTGGATACTTCCAAAATAAGTTAACAAAATTCAACATTCATCATTTAGTAAGGAAAGGGTACTTAAGAAGAGCTGAAGGAGCCCCCAGTTCTTATTTTTTGTATCGATATAAGCAGTAGCATGACTAATAAAGTCTAGTAGTACACTCGGATAAATTGCATTAAAAAAGCAATCAGTGACTAAATTCTTAGACTCAACTACTAAAAAAGCAAGTGCAAGATAGGGGTGGTCCTCTTCGGCTCCTAAGTTTAATTAATTGGCCCAAAAAGCTAAGAGACTTTAAAAAATATAAACTCGTTCGTTTGGTAGAACATCAAAGAAGCCACGCAGAAGGCCGCTTCAAAAGCACAATTTTTGTCAAACACCAAAGCTCACCGCTAAAATTTGAGAGTCAAGCTTATGGATGCGGCGTGCTTCGGATGTACAGCCCTTGGGCCTGCAATCATCACATCCATAACTCTAGCAGAAAAGGATATTGGCTCGAAAATAATAGTATGCACTGACGGGCTGGCCAATGTAGGTATAGGCACTATTGTAAACAATGAGATCAATCCTTTCTACGCAGAAGTTGCCGATTATGCTATCTAAAAGGGAATTACAATCTAAGTAATGACTATAAAAAATGACGGAGGCTCGAGCATTAAAAACCTTGGGCCTATGGCTCTAAGGACTGGAGGTCATGTGCTGAGAGTGGATCCAAAGAGCCTAGAGGAGTAGCTATCGAAGCTGGTGCGAGAGTAGATAATAGGGAGATAAGCTAAGCTATAACTACAATGCTGCAGCGGCATCCAGTTCAAGGACAAGTCGAACCTAATGTAAAAAAAGTTAGGGAGCTTTACTCTCGAATACAACGATATACTCTAATTCTAGTACAAAAAGCTTTAGGACATCGAGCTGTTGAATAGGCTCTTTCTTGACAATTTCAAGAAGATTTGCTTCCAGCTCAGGCTCAAATACAGGGGGCGAGACGGAAACCAGTACCTCTCTATTTTTACTGATTGTAGGTAGCTTGCGGAGGAGCTTGACTAGACCTCGCTGAATATCGGCCAGATTCTATCTGCCAAGCTGAGACAACTGTCCTAAATGATCTCAAAAAGGCGATTCTAATAGTTCTAAGAAAAGAAGAAATAGTTGCAACAATTAATAAAGAAGTACTAAAAGGTAAATAAGGTGGCTACAGGCAAGGCTAAGCTCAAGTTTGACAAGTTGGTTCAAATTAGCAAGAACAAACAAATCTCGAGGGACAGGTCCAGAGACAAGAATCTCCCCAGGAAAACAGTCAACTAAAGTGACTCGGAAGATTAGTATCTGATGGAATGTGAGTAAATGAACTCCAATAGCCTGAATTGAATGAATGATTGTTTATGAATGGATGGTAATTTAGGTGCCAATTAGTTGCTAGTTATTATTTAATTTGAATAACTAATATTTTTGAATGTAGCGACCCTAGGAGCCGTTATCAGGTAACCAACACGCTGAAAATCAGATTCCTTAGGATAAATAGGACCTGGATTCAAAAGACGAGTTCTTCGGAATTAATAAACTCCTTTACAAAAAAACGGAGGCACATAAGGATAAGCTGCTCCCCAAAATCGAAGACCTGCAGGTCAAGACTGGCACTGATCTAGTCCTGCTTCCCCGAAACCCAGAATTCATCACTTCAACAGAAGCTCCATAGCCACTCTATGTGCCCAAATAGACCATACTTCATTAAAGTATCAGGAGATAGATCTAACGAGTCATTTATGTGGAGACCTTGATTAACAGGGTTGTCTATGATTCAATTTAGCCGAGCACCTTCACCAAGTAATGCACTCACGGGCTGGATCGAATGCCTTACTATCTTCCCTAAAGCAATTAGGATACCACCCTAGTTTTCTAATCAAGATTTTAATCAGGAAATCTACGCAGAGTCGTCCAGCTGTATTTTCATTACAAGTACTTAGTATTAGTACAATCTTATCCTAAAGACAGATTTCAACACCACTTGCCACGCGCAGTGGTATTATTTTTCAATAGCGAACACTCGCAAGGACGTCACTTATCGGTTCGATATTATAAACATGAACAAGCCTGACTCCCTGTACAACGAAGGCATGAAAGTGCTGTGCTATTCAGATAAGAAAGCCAAGTACAAAAAGATAGGATGGCACCGAGCTGGAAATGAGATTTGTTATTTCTCAAACACCCTTAAAAAGAAAACAGGAGCTTACTTTTATTCTCTAACATTTTCTATCAAATTTTAATACGACCACGACACCGTCTACCTAGCCCATTGCTATCCATACACTTATACCCAGCTTCAGAGATACCTCCGCTCCGTCTAGACTGACCACATGAAAAAAAACAGGATTCAGAGAAAAACACTCTGCCAGACAATTGCTGGAAACAACTGTGACTATGTAATTATATCGGATTTCAACAATGGAAAGGATAAAAAAAGTATATTTCTGACATCCAGAGTGCACCCAGGGTAATCGATGACGAGCTATCTGATATAATACCTTATCGACTTCTTAGTCTCCAACCACCCCACTGCCAAATTACTCAGATAAAATTTCATATTTAAAATTGTCCCCATGCTAAATATTGACGGAGTTGTTAATGGACATTACAGGTGTAATTTAGCGGCTTGTGACTTGAATAGACAATGGATATAGCCTTCGAAAAAGCTGCACCCGACAATTTATCACACCAAGCAGTTAATTAAAAAAACCAAGGAAGAGCGAGACATCTTGATTTATTGTGATTTCCACGGACACAGCAGAAAAAAAAATATTTTCATTTACGGTTGTTCAGGAAAGGACCCCAGCAGAAGGGAATTAATTTTTCCAATCCTTATGAAGAACAACTCAAATATTTTTTCATACAAGGATTGTTCGTTCGCGATCCAGCGAGATCGCGAAGGCGCAGCGAGAGTATTTTGCTTACAAGATCGCCCTCTGGAAGGAGTTCGGAATAATAAACTGCTATACGCTGGAGCTCTCGTTTTGTGGAGCAGACTTTGGATAAAGATAATATTTGCACTTTAACTTATAGCAGTACAGGTAAATTGCACACTCATTCTGCCAGTGCATTCTCTAGCTCTATGACCCTGATCAAAGCAAAGTCAAGCAGGCCGGCTAGTAGTTAGAAAAACTGCTTCTTAAAAACGAGAAGATGGACTAGGATAAGAAGAGTGATGGAGATGACTCTGACTATTCCAACTAGGATAGCAAATAGACCAGTCTGATGCCGTTGGCGCTGGAGGAGAAGAAAGGTACGACGGAGCTGTTGCAGTTGGGCCAACGGCAAATGCAGATAAAGAAGAAACTCACATCAAACTTTTCAATGAAAAAAAAGAAATGAAATTGTTATGTCATAATACCTAATTTATTTATGATTTTTGGTGGGATTATTTTGGTGGTGGCAGTTCTGGTCTACCTGTTCGTCCTCAAACTTTACCTGCAGTTGCTCATCTATCGCAAGATGGACTCCTCTGTCGTCTCCTTCATCTCTCCTCTCACAGGCATCATTGGTCAGCAGCGCAACTCCTTCCTCAGGTTCAGGGATTCCAACATGTATATCAAAAAACATATCATCTAAAACCCGCAGACGCAAGCGATGCTGACAAATATTGGCACTAACCCTTTCCTCATTCTGACAAGCGCCTAACTGGCGAAATAATTTATATAAAAAAGCAACAATTTCTAAAAGCTGAAAATTCTTAAATTCGGGGACTACTCTTACTTTAAGAGCATCTTCTTCTAGGAGGGTAATACCTGGAAGAAAATGAGGGAAATTACCCAACGATATTTCAATTTTAACAACTTTAACCACATGGTCCCCACCATTCATCGTATAGCCGACTAATTTGTTAAAAGTGAACTCAGAAAAAAAAATTTCAATATCCTTACAGACCCACAACTAATGCTGGGTGCAGTCATGGTTAAGCTCTTTTTCGATCCTTAAGTAAGCAATTAAAGGTCATATGAAATATCTTAAATTTTCGCTGAATTCACAAACGCGGTCTTCGTCTCGTCGAGGAACCCGGTGAACCAATTAGCCTACTTGCTGGCTGGAAACAGGGCTCTAAACTGGGGTATTAGCCAGTAGGACAAAAAATTGCGAGTCTTGCTCGACCGGATTAGAAAATTCATAGTCTAAATGATATAGTTCAAAATACAGAAAATAAAATAGGGCAACAAGTTTTAGGATTTTCTGGGTATATACGTGCATCAATACCTCGAAAACTAAGCACTCTACGCCAAACTCAAGCAGGAGGGCAAATAGACTTCCTCGCTATACAGGATCACCATGGAGGAACTCATTCACCAAGTTGCATCAATCTATTTTGCCGGCATCGACACCACTGGGCATCTAATTGCTTTTGCGATTTACACTCTGGCTGAGTACCCATAGATTCTCAAGTAGGTGAAAAGAGAAATTTCTTAAATAATTCCTGACAAGAATGAGATAACATTTTAGAGTTTGAGAAAGCTTAACAAGCTGGAATGCGTCCTCAATTAGTGTCTGAGGATTTGGCCTCCAGCTATTGGAGTGTTGGCCCGCAAGGTCAAAAATCCCGTTTAAATAGGCCCATTTTCTTTCAAAACTGGGGACTACATAGGCCTTTCCATGCTAGCTATCATGTCAAATCCAAATCACTTTCCTGACCCTCTTAAATTTGACCCTTGGAGGTGGCAAAACTAGTCCTTGAACCACGCCTTCGCTTTCATCCCTTTTTCGGCAGGGAAAAAGAACTGTGTCGGACAGCATTTGGCTAAACTAGAGGCAAAACTGTTTATAATTTCGATACTGGAACACTACTAGCTATAGCGGACCGAAATTCCCCTCGAAACAACCATTTATTTCCTATATTAGCCGGCAGATCAGAATTTGGTGAGGCTAAAAGCCAAATGAATGTATTATGAATTGACTAGCCTGCAAAACAATATGTTTACTTTCTATCGCAACAAGTACTCACAAAAGGACATAGATGCACTTGAACAACACCTAGATAGCCTCAGCACCGGGGCACGTCGCCAGCTTAACCAATAGCTGCTCATCTTTATAATCTAAAGGATCAAAGGATAAATTCCTGTTTACAAGTAGTTTTTAAGACCAGACCAGCTAGCCTCCAGCTAATAGGAGAGCTATTCCCGGCCTGATTAAGAGGATGCCTACAGACAACTAATTAAGTCGAAAAAGCAGCAGAGTGGCAAGAGTATTGAGATCGATGAGAAGAAAAAGCCGCCGATGCCTCCGCCTAAGGAAAGAAAGTCTAAACAGGACAGCAGTGATGCTAAATCATTTTAAAAAAACATTAGTTTTTCGTAAATTCCTTAATCTCAATCCTCGAAAAAAATAAAGGGGAGCATTCTCACCATGCCTTAAAAGAGTCAGCCTGATCCCAGAAAAGGCTAGAAGAAAGGCAATTAATCAAGAGAATACTAATTTTCAAAGTAAAGGAGTGCTAGCAAAGCAAGCCAGTAGTAGAGCAACATGCGAGAGGGGATAAAGGAAGCGGGCTAGAACAATGAGGATAGGAGGAGCTCAATGAAGAGCATAAAAAATTTCTTTAAAAATGACCCGCAATCTTATAAACAGTACAAAAAATATTTAAAATCCGAAAGCAGCAAATGAATATATCCGAATCAGAGCTCCTGCAGCGCGCGGATTTCTTTGTAGTTCTTTGTTGTCTCGTCGAATGCGCCCTTCAGCCCTCTCAGCACCTCGCTGATTCTCTTCTGACTTGCGCTTCTGTTCTCCTTCTTCTCCTTCTTTTGTTCCTCGGTCAGCACGCTCCTCTTTTAGGTTATGCAAGCCAACCTTTACTTTCTCCTCTGAGCCTCATAAACTTGGACCTTTTATCTCCTCAGCTTATCGAAAGGATTGAGCTCGTCCCTTAAGCTTTTGTTTGTAAGGGGATTTCCGTGGCGTTGAGCATGGATCCTTACATTCTTTTTGGGATCAACGGCTTTGCTCTGGACAGCAGAACTGTTGATATGCCTGCTAACGTCTGGGTTTACAATGACAGCCCTAGGAATGACGAAGCCATGTTTTCCGTGTTTAGAGAAGATTGTTGAAAGTGCCTTAAAGGCAGATTCGGTCCAAATAATGAATCTTCCGAAGTGTCCACCAGGGGCGAGGTGAAGGAGGTTGAGTCTGTTGACATTGCAGAAATCGATTCCCTTGATATTTCTGAACGCGTTGATGAATTTGGCGTTTTAACCTTCATAGACGACTAGAGGTCCTTTCCTGGACTTGACCCTTCTATTTCTGGTTTTACCTCTGCCGGCTCTGACCTTCCTGGTCTACATGACTTTCTTAACGTCGGCAAAAGCCTATAAAGTTTTTAAGTATTGGATAGCGCCCTTAGTGGTCTATATTTTATTAATATCGTCTTTAACAACGAGAGGAAGTTCTGGAATCTTATCAATTTTGTGTCCACGAGCCTGGACAAGCGGCATGATCGCCGAGGCGGCAATGGCCGAAGCCACTGCGTATCTCTTCTGTCTGATGTTCACCCTCCTGTGCCATTTTCTCCAAATTCTAATGGGGGCGAACATCCTTCCTTTGCGGCACATGTTACCGAAGGCACCTTGACCAGACCTATGTGTTCCGCTTCCACCAACACGAGGAATACGAGCGACAGCTCTGCCTGTCCCCCAAGACTCGGCGGAGTGTTTCATGCCTGCCTTGTACTAGACAGCATGACCCTGAATTTTGTTCCTGTTGATATTGGTGTGAACAAACTCAACTATGTCGTGCCTAATGGGAGTGCTGAAGACAGGAGGCAAGGCAATGGGAGTCTTGGACAATTAGACCAAGCTGCCTACTTAATAGACGTTGACGAGTCTTTTGAGCATTGTTGATATTAATTAATCGATGGATAGGGAATTAATGATTCAGGGGTCATTTTCTTTTTTCCTCGAATGGAGCCTTGGATCGTCTGTACTTCTGTCGGTACTCCTCCTTGTTGTAGTTTTCCTTAAAGTACTGGATCACCTCGTTAATCCCAACGAATATTGTTCCGTGGAAAAGTAGTCCAGTATCTTTGACTTTTATGTACTCCTTGTTTACTTTATTATCCCTGGGAGTATAGAGCAAGACGACATACTGGGGAGTGTTTTCAAAGCACCCGATTCGGTAGTGGATGATGGAAGGCTACTTCCTCCTATAGTCGATGAGCATATTCGTGATTTCCTCCTGAGTCTAATGTGCGAATTTCTTATGCTTGGTTATCTGCGATAGATGCTTGTTGACTGGGATTATATATTGGTGGATTAAGTCATCGTAGCTATGGTACCACTTTTCTTCTTTGATGCTCTCTATCTTGAGTCTTTTTTGGTTGAAGCTGTTCCTCGTTTCCTCCATAATGGAGAGGTGCACAATGGCTTTCTCGTAGAACTTCCACGTAATGTTAATGAACTACCTCCCTTTAGAGCTTGGCCTTATAATGTAGTCGCCGTTGGGCTTATTTTTGAGAGATTCCAAGGCGTCTTTAAGCCCTATATGTAAGAATTTGGGGTGGTTGAATTTTTTGACTGCAAGCTGAGTGACAACCTAGTCCTTTATTTTTATTTCAGGGAAGTCGTTCTTCTCGTCTATTTTAAATGAGTTCCAGTACTAGTCGCTGAAGGTCGGGTGGGATTACTTCAGTATCTATCTATATTACTCCTAGTTGCGCTCTATGGGCTTGAGAGTCATCATTACAGTCAAGTTGAGTTAATGTTTGCCGTCTTTCTGTGACTATTTCTTATTGGGAATCACCATGGCCCGCAAAATATCACCTTTTTGGAAATCGTGGAGTTATTTTCCGCTAGGCAGGTCTTTTTTATTAATGTTACCGTATATACCGTTCTAGTTAATTCGTACGACCATAAGCCCCTTTTCATCCTTGAGGATAATTTTGACTACTTTAACAGAGTAGACTTGATAGTTTTTGAAGGTGTGGCAGCTCTAATTAATTAGCATGTTAAGAACCTCCTTCGTGTCGATTTCCTTGTATTTTTCGCGAATGTCAACGTCGGAAAAAGGATTTTCTAATTCCATCTTGATAAAGCTGGATAGCTTTTTCTTGGATTAGACCACCAGGTCGTACTTCTTTGATTTTTTTTGCGCGCAGATCGCCACTGCCTTTTCATGCTAATAAAGAATCTAGAGCTGGTTTGGGTTGGCCAGCTACTTAGCCACTTCGTAAGCGAAACTGATTTCAGATTCAGGAATCCTGGTACACTCTAAAAGGCTGACTATGTGCTGTTTGTTAAGGTCTTATAGCCTGCGAAGTCTCTAGTGCTAAGGTGTATCGATCTTGAAAAAGGCGTGACAGTTTTAATACACGCAAGCTTACATTAATTTCAATTTTTTTAGCTAAGATCTCCTCTCGAGTCGTTAGACCTTGAGGTTGTTGAGCAGATGAAAGACTTTCCTGGGGCCTAATCCGCACACGAACTGTAAGACTGAGTTGAGGTGGCTGTTGGCAAGACATAGATTTAGATCTACGCCGATTTGATTAACAATTTGAACTGCCATCCTCTCCAAC
Source organism: Craspedacusta sowerbii (assembly GCA_003687565.2). Classification (NCBI taxonomy): domain Eukaryota; kingdom Metazoa; phylum Cnidaria; class Hydrozoa; order Limnomedusae; family Olindiidae; genus Craspedacusta; species Craspedacusta sowerbii. Next base: position 30,838 of record QQSS02094416.1, read on the forward strand.
TAAATCTTCAATTTTGACTGATTGACATCTTTCTGTAGATAATGCAAGTCAAGGTGTAGACACCCGTTCTTCTCGATTTTCTAATGCCAGACTGAAAGTAGCTAGTGTAGAGGATTTTGTTTGAACCTTCCGAGGGAAATAGCCTAGAGTACTAGGAGATGGTCAGAAGAGCCTTGCATGAGCTTATGCCTGGCTACAAGTCCTGAGATTCCGGATTAGCCATAGCTAATATGTATTTCTTCCCCATACTATTTGACTACATTTCTCAACTCTCCCAACAAAAGTCTTGCCTTGATCGAATTCGCCTAGACTATTATGTAATGGGGCTGGTGCACTCTAACGATCTACATGAATTTAGAATCCAAGCTGAAGTTCTTCGGAAAATTAGTGCAAGTAGGGATCATCAACTTCTCTAATACCTGGCTGTGGCTGTCAACGACTGCGCATCCAACTTCGTAGTGTTGCCCTATTACTATGGTCAAGACTTTGGCTGGTTTGTTCTATTTATTCAGAATCGGGCCTTTTCTGAGGAGCTATTTAAACCTATTGGCTGCTTGCTTGATGACATATCTTTCAGAGGCCTAATGAAGTTCCTTGCGAGTTTTGTTGATGAGCTAAGGGAAGACATTAGCATAGAGGAGACAGAGAAGGACCTGCTTCCTTATAAAGTTCCAGTCGTTGAAGTTATCTCCCTTTTTCCTTTAGTGATCCAGATAATAATCCCTAAGCTTGATGTAAATCTCATCCTTGTTGTCGATCTACTCTATTGACTTCTCCCTCACAATGAATCTCGCAGACTACTCTCGGAATTATCTGTCCCTTTATTCTTACCACTAAAAGCAAAACTGCACTCTTATCATTCCTAGCTTCTAGGCCTTCTCAATAAGCACCCACAGTTAATGGTCGATTTTTGATACTGATCGCCTGTTGATCCGCTTGACTGGGTACATATAGTTATCGATCAGCAGCTTCTCCCCTCTTACAGTTGGCACGGTCGATACTTGCAGCTTGGATTTATATTTCTCGAAGAGAATGAATTTGAGTTTGGGAAAACTAAAAAGCTTTGATTATACGTATTTAATTAGCGAACAGAGGACAGTCTCGTTATGGCGCAAGAAAAGACTGTCTGGCCTCACAAATTTCTAAAAGTACCTTAATGGTTCAACTTACTGCGTTTTAGGACGAATTTTTTGTTTTTTTTATTAAAAATTTTGGCAAAGGGCCGATGGAGAGATGAATTGTTTTTAAATTAAGTCTTTGAGCTCAGCACAGCTATTAATTTATCTAAAGAGAAGGGCGCGCTGGTCAGGCTGCTTATCTTTGATGTGAATAAGGTCCTGCCTTTTTTCGAAGATGCAGTAGTCAAAGTACTATTTATAGTGCTAGAGGATACGGATGTTGATTTCTTAGTCGATCGTATTTTGGGATTTCTCTTAGAATTCCAACTTTATCATTTGGTTCTAAACTGCCACTTTCAGAGGTTTGAAAGTTTTCCACTACTCGTCCAAATCTTGGATTTCCCACAGGTTGTCAAGAGTTATGTTAGAGAGCTCCGGCTAAAACAGCTTATATTGGTAGATGTACATTATTTCATAGTGCTTGTCCAAATAGAAGGTCAGGATCTTTGTTATTTGGTCTTTGGTTATTTCCCTGTTGTTGAGCCTCTTTTCGATCCACCTGGCCTACTCATGCAATTCTGAAGTTTAAACTTTGAGGCGCTTAGGGTGGTTGAGATGAATGCGCTAGGGAATATCCCACTTTATGATGGCCTGATCCCTGTCGTCGCAGTAGAGCTCCTAAAAGTCATTAGGATCCAAGGGCTCTACCTGGTTGATGCCTAAACTTTCTTAATCATAAATTGAGGAGTCCTCCCTCTCAGACTGAGAACTCAAGATGTCATCCCTATCGTCCTAAGAGGAATAAGACTGGGCCCTATTGGGTCTTATCAATTTGCCCCCTTTTTTATGTTAATATTATTTCACCAAGCCAATATGCCTGGACTAGATGGATTATTCTGATGATGAAATTACCCTCGATGTTCTCATCGTCGATGAAGGATGAGTCGAACTAGTTATCTTCAGATTAATGCTATTAGTCGCTTGATCCCATGGTTCAAAATATTATCAATTGAAAAATCAGGCTCTCCTCAATTTATATCATCATTCATTCTTCTAGTCAACTTCCTGTCTAGGGTATTTGCTCGCTATTTGCTACCACTAGCTTGTCCCCTCTCCCAATTACCGAAGGATCTCCCCTAGCTTCTCAATCGGCACTCGGATTTGCATGCAGCTTCTCTGCTCTCTTAGTGCTACTGAATTATCCTTCAGTGTATCGAAGTCTATTGTTATAGCGAAGGGCACTCCGATCTCATCGGTTCTTGCGTACCTCCTGCCTATGGATTGACCTGATTAATCAACCTTGCAGGATATGTAATTTCGCTTGAGCAATGAATCTTGTCATAAGATTACTTATTTTAGGAACAACAGCTAGGATGTCCGGATGGCTGATCAGGGGTAGCAACGAGCACTTGACAGGAGCGACTCTAGGCTTGAAAGCAAGGAAAGTCCTCTTCTAGTCCCGCATGAAAAAGGAGTGCTCCATTATAGCGAATAGAATTCTGCCTAGCCCGAAACTAGGCTCAATGACATGTGGTACAAATTTTTCCTCCATGACGTTCTGCAACTTGGTTTAGAATTAAACGTCTTCCTTAACCAATTAGAATTACTTGCCTTACAAAATAATCTTTATCGATCCTTTGGCCAGCTACTCCTTCATTTAGAGCCTTCGCTCCTAGTTGCTGCACTAGAGGTATTCGATCAGCTTCTGACCGTCTTTCTTTAGTCGCTTTCCTATACCACCTTTATTTATTTTCAAGCTAGTTAGTTACATTTGCTTTGCCTACTTGAATTTCCTTGCTGCTACTAATCTCACACCCGAATGTTCACTGTGTTTTTAAAGATCGAAGGCTGAGCGATCGGCGCAACCCACACATTCAATCCACCCGTGTGAAGTCAAGATTTAGGCATCCCAACAATCAGATGCATAGTGAGCCATTTAGTTAAGTTGATGTTGCCTGAAGCGCAGGCCCTCAAGATTGATTCCACACATAATCAGAAACTCGTAAATTTTAACCAGGAAAAAGCCTAATGTTTAATTGTTCACTATTTTATTTTCAACTGCCTAACCAATTTTAATTAATTTGAAAGGCTGATTAGTTTACTGGTCCTTTGCACTCCAAAGGGGAAGTACAACGTCCTTCACTTATCCGAATTTCCTGTGGGACTTGTCTTTGGGATCAACAAAATATTCGATCTCGGCCATTTGGAATTCTCGAACTCGTAGGAGTCCATTTCTTGGAGCTATTTCATTTCTGAAGCCCAGGCCAATCTGAGCCACTCCCATGGGAATCCTTCCTCCTGAAAACTAGAGTAATTTTTGGAAATTAACAAAAATTCCCTGAGCTGTTTCCGGCCTGAGATAGCCAGTGCAGTCAACAGAAGGGCCTATGCTAGTCTTGAACATAAGGTTGAAGGGGACGGGATCAGTTAGGGGATTTCCTGTTTAAGGAGCAATAATTTGGAGGGACTAGATGGTCCTCTTAATCTATTAAGCTTTCATCCCATCAACTTGAACCAGCAGAGCTTAATATCTATCCTTATCCTCCTTGCTCATCTTAGCCTTCTACTTCTATAGTTTCTTCTAGATGAACTCCACAATCAGCTTGTCTGCCCTGTATGGCGTCCCGATCTTGGCATCTTTCACCATTAGATCTGTGAATTTGCCCACGTGACCCGAAGCCTGCAGGACAGGCTCAGGAGTAACGCAAGTGCAGTTAATTTCGAGCAGATCCTCCTGCAAGATAAAATGATCTCGCCAAATTTGTTAAATGTTGTTCTTTACTGCACAACCAATAGGCCCATAATCATATAGTCCAGCCGATCCTCCGTAAATCTAGAAGCCGAGCGAGTAAACGTACCTCCTCTTTATAAGGTCTTATAAGAAGCGCCTGTTTTTTACAAGCTGATCTTTCAGACTTACTTTCATCATTTTTATTGTTGATAGACAAAGCATGATACAATTACTTACAGTCTTTACTGTGCCTCGCTGTCCCAACTACCTCAACTTCTCTCACTTTTAGGACGACTCGCAGCCCCAGCTTTTAGATAACTTGACCAGTTTACAGATGTGCCACCAAGACGGCTGGCTTACTCTGGAATTTAAAGCGTAGTAATTTGATAAGCCTAGAGTCAAGCTGTGAAAGCTCTTATTCAAAGTGTAATGATCCCCTCTACAATGAAAACGTTGTATAAGCGTTCCTGACCACACCTGAACAATACCCCTACAAATACCATTAACTCTAGCTCAGTCCCAAGTCTACCTTCTTCGCTGCATACATCACTAATCTCAATGGGAACTGCTCATCTCTCTCACCTATAAGATTGGACTGCTCCCTATTCAACTATTCTGCCTCCAAATTTGAAAGTGGCTGGAAGGGAAAAATCGATATCGACTTGAAAATAATTGGTCAGGGAGCATTGCCATCTGTCTTGATGGGGAACTTCTACAGAATAGAAGGAAAGGGCAGCTAGCGTAGATACAGCTGTTTGAAATCAACTAACAGTAGCCCAGCTTGCTTCCACAAGCCCGCGTATTTCCAAACATTTCAGTTAGGCAATATCGAGTGATATTCATTAAATTGATGTTTACTCCAGTGTGCAAATAGTTTAAATTATATTCTTCTGTTTAATTGATCTCGCATTGTATTATCGTTTAATGAGCAGCTATTTTTAATTCGCTAATCTCACTTTACACCGCTTCAATTAAATAAAGTTGCACTCTGAATCAACTTGTTAACGAATTATAGGGCGTGGCTTTATTAAAAGTTTACGTTGGTTGTTCATAAATTAAACAAACTACTTTGAATTATGCTTCTTTAGGAGACTCTCTTTTATCAATTTGGAATTTTAAAAGTGCATGCTAGATTACAAACCTTTATTTAAATTAAAATTTTAGTTGAGCCACATGACAGCAGATCCGTCTTTACGAATTCCTACCTTCTGCTCGTCGAATCGATACCTAAACTTTCTTAGGATTAAGTCACCTTTTATTAGCTCAACCCATAGATAGGCAGCTTGCTCCAACGTCAGCTTGAAGATGTCCTTGAGTCGGTAGGGGAAAAGTTAAACAGAGTATGAGATAGAGTAGTTGTAATTGCAAAAGAAATTTGAGGGTTAGAATTTCAGATTATGGATTAATGGGAATGGGCCTGCTAGTGACATCCTAAGTTTGATCGCTTTAAGCTACTAATTGAATTCGTTAATATCCGAGAACTGCAAATCATAGTTAACGAGTGGACTATCTTGGAAGTGCTAATATTTTTTGTTGGGACATAGTTGGCCCATGGTCGTTAAAATAATATTATAATTATAACAGCAAATTTCCAATCATTCGTTCTCTGGCTCTATCACATCATCGATTTTCAGGATCATCTTTACTACCTGGGTCGCAAGCTGAAGTTGTTGCTTCTTTGAAAGCAGAGTCTCAAATACTCTCAACTCCTACATATTGTTAGTCCCTAAGTTCAAGCAGTCAATTCCATAAATCGAGTTCCTCTTTTCAATTTGCTTGGCGCGAGCATGATTTACGGCGCTTATAGAATTAAGGCCCGAATTATCTGCCAATGATATTGGAATGAGCTAGAGAGCATCTGCAAAAGCTCTAATTGAATACTGCTCAATAGATGAAATTTATCCTGCAGCCGATTCTAGGTGCAAAGAACAAGCGATTTCGGAAGCTCCTCCTCCACAAACGACTCTGGGGCATTTAATAAGATTGCGAACAATGCAGAGAGCATCGTGAATAGCACGCTTGGCTTCTTCTACTATCATGCTACTTCCACCTCTAACCAAGATAGTGACTGCCTTAGCATTAGAACAATGCTCTATAACTACCATAGTCTCATTAGTTGTGTTTAGTTTTAGTTATCGGACTGACCCTGCCTTTCCCAATTTTTAAGGAGTTATTTATTGGAATCTAGGGATTATCCTGGCTCCCGTCGCCATAGCAATTAACTAAATATCTACTCCTCCCACCCATCGAACTGCAGGAAGTTTGTGTTGGAGTAGCAGGTGATTTGCTTAGTCTTAAAATCCCCACTGGCAGAGGGCTATATTTGCTCCGCCTTTCTTGATCATTTAGATCATACTTGTGAAATACTATTGCTAAATTTTATGCAGTTTCTTATAAGACTCTGCACTTGTGATGTCGATATTGTGCTTAGTTTTTGGCTTAGGAGCTTAGAACGGGCAGGTGAGAATTGCGATTTTTGCATCTTTAACCTACTTAACCATTTGAGGATGAGAAAATTCTTTGTCAATTAGAATTCCATCCACTAAGCAGGTGTCTTCTAAACTTCCTCCGGTCTTGCCTTCTACCTTTATCAGGTCGAAGATCACATCCCTCCTTTATAGGTCTGCTACTGAAAGTACAGCCTTGACTGCTATTTCTGCCAGCTTTCTCTTTTACTTACTCACTACTTTTGAACCCAATGAAATCATTGCAGCCTACACTAGGCTTTAATAGTTTTCCTTAGAGAACTAAATCTATTTGGCTATCTCATCTAGTTTGGCACAAGCCAGATCACAAGCCCTATCGAAGCCGTCTGATATCCTCATAGGATGCAGCCCTTTATCCAGTAAACTCTAAGATTTTTAGAGCAGAGCTCCGGCAAATACCACTACTCCTGTGGTTCCGTCACCAATCTCATTATCTTGACTTTTGGAAAGATCAACCATAAGGCGGGCAATTGGATGCATAATATCCATCTTTTCTAGGATGGTAGCTCCATCATTAGTAACAGTAACATCAGAATCCTGGGAAACGAGCATTTTGTCCATTCCTTTAGGGCCAAGAGAGGTCCTCAATGTGGTGGATACTGTCCTAGCAGCCATTATATTACGCTTGTTAGTAAAAAACCTTTAGAGCATCAATGCCTTTGAGCCTCTTCTTGTCGGCCTGCTCACGAATAATGACGTAGGGTCTTCCGTTCTCATCAAAAGCCAAACTCATTTCAAAAATAATTAAAATTCAACTATCGCGAGCATTTAAAATTTTGAACTTTTATGGAGATAAGAATGCGTCAAGCAAGATTTATGCATTTAAAAAAAGAAAAAAGTTGAAAAGATGGTACAAGCCCTAATAAAGTGTGCATAAATTTATAATATAATTAAATAATTGCGAAATAGGGCGATTTTCTTATGAGGTTCAATATTTATTAGAACGTTGATTATATTATTATGGAGAAATCAACTTAATAATTTCTCAATCTTTCTAAAATATCGGCCTTCAAAATAAGGATGGGAACATAATATCTTCTCTACTTGACTGAATTAGAAAGGTTGGCAACTTTCGGGTTATAATATGATCACATTATATTTCTTGGCATTTAAAAGATAACATTTAATTGTGTGTCATTTATTTTATTAAAGTGAATCCATGAAGTATTTATTATATCGATGATAATAAAAGCTATAAGGTCCTTTCTTAAGAGAAGGTCAGTCTATGACATAGGTTCAGGTTCAATAAAATATTAAATAGCCGACGTTGATGTCAAAAAACAAAAAATACTTAATAAGATAGTCAGTCTTAATCGGCCAATTCTATTCATCAAATAAGACTTCAGCAGCTAGATCAAGCAAAAAGGTCTTTAAATTCTTAAATAATTTCAAGCTATTTCTCAGTATCAAAAAGTATAATAATCTATTGGGGTTGCCACTGAGGCTTTCAGAAAATCTGTTGTTGGACAGCAAGTTATAAATTAGTTTATAAAGTAGACAGGAATACCCATAAAGATAATAGATGCAACAGAATAAGCCAGGTTAGGATTTCATAATGGAAGTTCTCTTGTAAACTAAGATTAAAATAAAATAGTTGTATGGGATTGTGGAGCAGGTTCCTTTCAAATGAGCGCGATAAATTAATTTTTTCATGCAGGTATGGGCTCAGGCACAGTCCTCAAATTGTGCCAAAAACTCAAAAATTCAGATGGCTCTCCAAATCCTCTAAATGTAAATTAAATTAACTAATTGGAAAAAGAAATACTAAAATATATTGGGAAGCCTCCCGCTTGGCTTGAGCGGTTTTCAAAGTTGATAGCTGTTGGTACTGCTCAATCAATTTTTAACCAACAGAAAATAATTTATGGCAAACACTTATTTTAATTGAAAAATGTGATTCAGTCTATTTAGAAATGCACAGGCTTAACTGATCAGCAGATTCATTAAATCTAACTTAAAAAAAGTTAAATTTTTATCGACTACAAGCCTCCTTTAGAAAACGCTCCATATGTTTTGCCAAAATTAATTTTACTAAAAACAGTCATGCAGTAATTCAAGATTGCTTCTGTATAATATTTTCAAACCAACGGAAATTGTAACGCGCTTCTGACTCACAAAAGATTATGGGATGAACTTGTTAAAAAGCCTATCTACTTAACAATAAATTGGCATTTAGAGAAGGAATGCAACTATAAGTGCTCATTCTGCTTTGCTCATTTTAAGGAAGTAAAAACTAATTTAAATTTGGATGAAGGCTACCAAATGTTAAAAGCTCTAAAATAATAGGGTATATATAAAGTAAATTTCGCAGGTGGGTAGCCCTTTCTCAATCCCCACCTTGGCTAATTTATTCGATATAACAAGCAAGTTGGTCTCAAAACATCAATCATAACTAATGCTTCCAAACTTACAAAATTATGGCTGCATAACTACGGACCTTATTTAGATCAGATAGGTATTAGTTGTGACTCACTGAACGACTAGGTGTTAAAGGAACTGGGAAGAGGATATGGCCAGCACTTGCAAATAGTCGAAAGAGCATTCAATCGCATTAACCAATTTAACGATGAAAACTAAAGAAAAATAAGCGTAAAATTAAATACTGTAGTAATGAAGCCAACAGTAAGTTAAAACTGGCATTAATTTATTAAAAAGCACAGAATTCGTAGATGGAAAATCTTTAAGATTTTGAAAATTGTAGGATAAAATTAGAATGTATACGATAAGCTTTAAATTTCTCAAGAATAATTCAATGATTTTGTGCGAAGACACATGTCTTTGTAAGGAGTAGATATCGCAAGTGAGGACACAGATCAATTAACATAAAGTTACTTGATGATCACTCCAGACGGCAGATTCTATCAAAATTCAAAGGATAGCAAATACGTTTATTCATAGCCGGTACTTAGAGTAGGAGTGAAGAGAGGAATGAGCGAAATAGGTTTCGATATATAGAAATTCATTTAAAGGGGAGGCAGCTACGAATTAAATTCATGAAAGTGATAAATAAATTGATTTGAATTTTAATAGTGCTGGAAATCTTATATAATATATTGGTTTATAAATATGTTTTTAGGTGCAAATGCAATTAGGCAATTTGTTGAAAATGGGTGTAATTACTGAAACCGATTTACATTGCATACTTAATATAATTGTTGATACATATTTATATTTTATACATGAATACCTTTAGAATCGTATTGTTGATCTTCTTTAGTGGACTATCTTTAGGCTGCATGCACTTACTAGTCCAGTCCATGAACCCCATCGCTCTCATTGCTCCTGACATCTATGGATGGAATAAGGAATAGGCAGCCAATCTCTATGGAGTTGCATCATCCGTTCCCTTATTTTCAGCTATAGTCACTCTATTATATCCCGGTTACATGCTATTGCAGAAATTTGGCAGGCTAAACTCAATTCGAATTTCCCTGATACTTGTGATAGTTGGGTGCAGCCTAATGTTAATAAGACACACTGCTGGAGTTATGATAGGTAGGATTTTAAATGGTATTTCAATTGGACTAATGGTTTTCAACTCAATTCCATTTCTTATGTTTTGTGTGCCGTAAGACAAACGATATCTTTATGCCTCACTGTCAATTATAATTTCTAAAATAGGGCCTCTATTCCAAGGACTAACTTATTTGGGTGTTGACCCCTTGCACATAGACCAAAATTTAAATTGGATGATCACGATAATGTTTCCGACATTCATAGCATTCGCGAGCCTTCTTATATCCTTTTTTCAAAACTGGAATAGTCCTGACTCACATTTTCAATCTTGCAGTGATTAAAATTAATTTATTTCTTACTACGATGGTTTTATTCCATAAAATTAAGCCAAAGTTCTCTACGCTGCAATCAAAATGAAAATCGAATAAGGAACAGTTGATTACACCCTTAAATAATATTTCTTCGGACCAAACATAAGGCAGAGATTTTGGACGGCAAATTTAATGCTCATTTCATTCCACTATACGGGCTCAATTGCATATGTAATATTTCTTTTTTTTCTATTGAGTAAACTTGACAATCTATAAACGGCTAACATTTTCAACTTCATTGTTCTGGCTTCAAGTATATGGATACAAATTTTGACATCCGTCATATTCATCTACGTCAAAAAGGTTAAAACACTCTGGATTTTTGGAAATCTTGCAATGATCGCATTCTGTATCGCAATTGGCCTATTGGCTTTGCTCAATTCAAATCAAGCAATCAAATACTTACTATTATTCCAGAGGCAGATTTTTACTATTTGTATAGAAACAGTTTATTTCAATTACACACCGAGGATACTTCCACCAATAGGACTTGGTATTAACTATGCTGCGTCCTTCATAATTGCCTATGCGGGTAGCCAGCTTTTTGTGCCTAAATTATAAGTAGGTTTATATCTTCCCTTCTTCGTATACGCAGGGATAGGTATAATTGTGTTACCTTTCTTTTTTATCTATATGAGAGAAGTCGAAGAGTATGAAGTAAAAACTTAAGGCAACCCTCAAGATATACCTAGCACTGACAGAAATATTAGGGCTATTGAAAATTGATTTAGTAATTATATTATTTACTTTTCCGATAGGATAAATAAATAATAACTAATGATCCTTTTTTAATTTTTACCATTTGAAGTGTTTAATTCTTTGTAAAGATATTTTATTTTGACTTAATGAGACAAGATGAGTTGTATTTAATTCGAATAGGTAGAAATTATTATTTTTAAACGTTAATTTTGTTAATAAACAGATTTCTTTAAATATATCTATTACATAAATTAATTAATGGGAATCAAAAGGTGGATAGTTTGCCAAGTCAGGGGTTGGGGTTG
>QQSS02094417.1:0-16925 GCA_003687565.2 Craspedacusta sowerbii
TAATAATAATAATAATAATAATAATAATAATAATAATAATAATAATAATAATAATAATAATAATAATACTAATACTACCGCTACCCTTACTCCTACATATAAAGTTTCTTACACTGATGTAGAACCATAGCTCTGATGAGGTGGCCTACAGCAGTAACACATTAATTAATTTAAAAGCCTTATCGTACTCAAATATTTCCGATTTTACAAGCAATACATTTTTCAGTGCCGCTGCAGACTGCAGGTAATAACGAAACCTTAATAAAGATTTCAGATGTGTGCTGTTTTCACGCAACCTCTAAGCACGAAAATGTTTGTTCGGATTGATCCTATAAAAACTTTAGCGATTTTGAACTGGCATGCTGTTCATTGGATCTAATTAATCAAACCGATATTCGTATTTGATTAATTACTATAAACTAATGATAACTACCACGGATCGGAAATTCACAACTACGTGAATAATTACAATGATGTTCCTACGTACGATTGCTAGGTATGTCGGCATAGGCTCAGGATAGCGGTTGCACTACGCCTAATCTTACTTCCAGAACAATAATTAATCAAAATTGTCATAGTGGGATAAGTGCGTACTACGTCTACGCTATAAACAAACTATCATTGATCAGAAACACAGCATTGTATGCTTGTATGAACAGTAGTACTTTATTTTGTGGAGGACGGCAACGAACAGACTTTTCCAAGCATGGATTAAAAAAAAATTGATACTAAACGTGTTACATTGGTGAGTCCTGAGATCTGTTGAAATAAATAAATAGCATAGTTGTTCCGGGGTACCTTAACGAGCTAGCGTGCGGTTAACACTGCGACCGAAAATAAACTTTCGAATATTATATATATAATGTATTTAATTTTTTATAATATTATACATACTATATTATAACATACATATATATGTACTATTGTATATAATATTACATATATAATACGCTTGAATACATATACATATATATATATATATATATATATATATTTATACATGTTTATATATATTAGATATTTCTGACTTTGTTGAATACAGACTAAAATATTTGATATGTTTGCAGTATGAAAGCCAACTTTGATATTTAGGAGGAGACGAGAGAAAACATTCACGTGCTTTTCTGGGGGAAGCAGGTTAGCCCATTTATTTTTTCTATCTACTTGTTGTGCAAGATTCCTCAAGACTTGGCTATTACTAGAATGTTGTTGGAGTTCCTAAAACTACCCCAAAGTAGGCCATTAAATCCGCCTGTAAGAACAAATAAACCAAGTATACGCAGTTACTGCATTGGCTGCACATGAAGATGATAATTAAAGAGTTAACAAGTGTATGCTCGTTAGGGTTCATATTATCGTATGAAATAACTTCTTTTTCATACAACTTTTCGATGTTTGCTAGGAATGGCACCATCCACGTATGACGTGGAATTCTTCGCAATATGGAGGCATAACATCATTCAAAGTGTCGTCCAAAGACATCTGGATGCCCGACTTGGTCCTCTATTACAGGTGACTCACGTTTACTGCAGGTTTAAGATTTTCTATCTATTAAATGGCTCAAAGTTTGTACGATAAATACGTCAAACGTCGTACAGAGCCATGAAATCTGTGCAGGCAAAAAGTGCCATTATTTAATTGCAACTCATTTTTTAAGGTCCTATTCTTGTTAATACTAGTCAACATTTTTATTCCCTGAATGCTCATAATTCAGCGACGTGTAACGTAGAACTTGCTGTGGAGGATGGCACCCTGACAGTATCAATGCAGATTCCTATCTGCTAAGTCTATTCTTTGCCATGTCTTTCAGGATCTGTCTAATCATGGCTGACTTACGCGTCATAACATAAAGACATTCCAATTTCAGTGCCTGCAAAGGACCAAAATTTTTTAATCGTAGCTAGAAAAAAGTAATTCTGAACGATGTCTCGAAGTCTGAACTCTAAGTTGCACTAGAATAACATTTTTGCTTTAACTGAACTTCTTCTAAATGAAAATTCAAAATGTTATAGGCCAGAGGCTTTTTTGGACTTATTACACCCAAATTCAATGTTTAAAAAAAAAATTTGTCGCAGCTTGAAACATCTAATTCTGAAAGACATCTTAAATCTATACTAGTAGCGTTTTGCGACCTAAGGGGTTTCGCCTGGGGCAACTTGCTTGACCAAAAATAAGTGGATTTAACGGGTGGCTTCCGTCAATCTTTTTTAAAGAAACGGGAAATGCCACATCAATCAAACATAAAGTTAAGCTAGGCCGTAAAAGAAAAAGCCAATGAATCACAATCAAATGTTATAACTAAGCATTAAATAAAGCAAGCTAATAATAGTAGCACGACTGAAATAGCCAAAAACTATTGATAACAAACCGTACCTCGTTGGTGTTTCTGTGCAACAGGGTGACCCCATGCTAGGATGTCTAATGCCCAAGTGCAAAAATAACGACCCTAGTTATGCAAAATTAACACCTAGGCAAAAATAGATACGCCCAAACTAGGTCAAACGGCATCGGAAATTCAATGGTACTCTTGCATGCGACTAGTAACATACCGGTACCTAAAGTCTAGTTTAGCAATAAGAAAAATAGCTGCAAATCCAAGGATAGCACAGAAGCCTACACGCGGAAAGAATAAACGTAAGAAAATAACATCATTGACGTCAACTGTCAAAGAAGAAACTCAGAAACAACCCCCCCCCCCCTAAGTGGAGCCTCAACGGTGAGACTAAGTAGTCTAACTATACAAAGCTGCTGTCTGCTGCAATGCTCCAAGTCACACTAGAATAGCATGCTGCTCTAACTTTTTACTTTGAATCTTCAAGATGCTATATGCCAGAGGTATAGTTCGAATTATAGAATAACATGCTGCTTTAACTTTACTTGGTAAATTCAAAATGCTATATGCCAGAGGTATAGTTCGAATGATAGAATAACATGCTGCTGTAACTTTACTTGAGTATAGAATATACTCAATATACTCAAATATATAGTATACTTGAGTACTTTACTTGAGTATAGAGTATAGAGAATAACATTGTGCTGTAACTTTGCTTGAGCTTAACTTTACCAGAGGTATACTTCGAATTATGGAATAACCTTGGAGATTGTCGTTTCCCTAGCGTAAACACAATGAAGTCCAACGCGAATCTCAACGACGAAAAGACGTTGGTCACAGTTCACTCTGACGGAACGAACGTGTGGTTGAAGCCTCTCGTTGTCCGTACCACGTGCCTACTCAACTTCGTCAACTTTCCTTTCGACTGCCAAGAATGCATTTTCAAGTTTGGGTCCTGGGGCTACGACAAAAGTGAGATCGACTTTCGACTGGTTCCGCAGGAACTCAAAAACGACGAGTTTCTGCATAACGGCATCTGGGACTTGCAAGGGCTCACCACCACTCGAAATGAAGTGACATACTCGTGCTGTCCTCGACCGTTCATCGATGTCACGATCACAATTCGACTGCGACGAAGATCGGCTGCAGCCACGATCAATATCGTGGTTCCTTCCATGGTCTTGTCGGGTCTGGCTTGTCTGGCCTTCCTGTTGCCTCCAGAATCCGGCGAGAGGATATCGCTCTGCCTGACTGTCTTACTGGCGACCACCGTCTTTCAGCAGATCACCTCCGGGATGCTTCCCGACTATGGTCTTCCCCATGTGGCGATATACTTCTTTACAACGATCGTGATCACAGCTGCTGCCCTTGTCACGACCACCCTCACGCTTCGATTGCATCACGGGAAAGGGAAAGTCCCGCCGATCCTTCGAGTCGTATTCATCGATCTAATCGCCAAGATATGCTTCTGGAAAAATGGCAGAGATTCATTGAGACTGCCTGATCTATCTGCGAAGAACATGGCAAAGATTCAGAAGCTGTTGGAAAGCCATGAAACGAAGTTATTAGTTGATATCGAACAAGAAAACCGCGAGCGCATTGACTCTACCGAAGCCGAACAAACAGAAGAATGGCATCTTCTGGCATCGGTAATGGATCATTTCTTTTTCCTCTTTTTCAGCGTCATCACGATCCTGTCCTTTCTTGTTACGCTGTTATCAGCAACGAGGCCGTCAGTAAAAACTTAATTTATGCGATAAATTTGTAGGAGTCCGAGTACAGACCTTTCGGGAAGGTGTTCACGCTCATTCTGCTTTGAACGTGGTCACGAAATGTTTTATATGATGTTATGCACTAGTATATCGTGCACGGATTTTCGGGTTGTTTGTGTAGCAAGTTCTTCTGAATAATTAGAAAACGTTTGTTGTTGTTGTTTTTTTTTTTGCATTGCTAGCACTAGCGTGCATGTTGTAAACATTTCTCCGGTGTTTGGGTGTCTGCGAGTAAGCATGGGCTGATTTTAGGTATGTTTGTGGCGACATAAGGGAGAGGATTCGGGTGCAACTCTGTGAGTGTGAAGGTGGGGTTTGTGCTTGCTTATGTCCGTGTGTAAGAGTGTACCTGTATGCGTAAACAAAAGTACTATCGCAGGTCAAAGGGTTGCTAGAGACGCAAACATCACGCATCGAAGATGCAAAGAGCAACTATTTATAAGGCAGTCAGTTTAAGTCGCATAGAGAGCCATCAAAGATTTCACGAACCTGGAATCATCCAGGTCAACCGGGCCTCTGCGATTCAAGTTCAGCTCCAGGCCTTCTTGTATTTACACTTCAACAGCTGAGAAAGTTTTAAGATGCTAATTTTGTTCGCATTCAGTTTGATTTTTCTTACTGTCGTTACTTCAGTTACGTCGATGGATGCGCAACCTTTCAGCCCGGAAAGCAAGTCTAAACAAATAAACTTCACTAAACAAATCTGACTATGACTGACTTGAAACCACTTAAGTAAACGTCTCGCGCAAATGCTTTGATGTAGGTAGTTCGTATTCTAGGCTTTTAAAAGGAGAACTTGTGACTATGTATACATACTATATAAATACATATATATACATATATATTATACATATATTATATATATATGTAATATTATATTTGATATAATATTATAATATATACATTATTATTATATTATATATTATTATATATGTCTTATATATACATATTATATATATTATTATATATATCATGTAGTTTATTATATATACATATTATTATTATATATTATATATTATATATTACAATAATGTATATATCTTATATTATATATATTATTATATATTATTATATATTATACATTAAGTATATAATATATCTATATACAATATATATATATATAATATCCTCTATATATATATATATATATATATATATATATATATATATATATATATATATAACGCGACCATTTTTCTGTATACGCCAATCAGCGCGGAGAACAAAACATTGGTTCGGTCAATCAATAACTACAAGTCACATGTTGTACCTCCTTTCAAAAGCCTATAATACGAACTAGACACAGCATTACTCTCGCCCAGTTTTTGTTGTTGTTGTTGTTGTTGTTGTTTGCTTTGCGGCATTTAGCGCGGCAGTTCAACAAGGCGAAGGCATTATGGCATAGCCTCGCTATGAACCAGACCTCGATCAGGATATTGATCACCAGGCAAGCTTGTTTCACGCAGAAAGATGCAGACGTGTAGTGGTTGCCAGAGCTCCCGGAACACAAACCTATGCGCGCACGCGAGTTTCAGAGCCTATCGAACCTTAATTCAAAGAAACATTCATTCAAACATTCAAAGAAATTTTTCTCTTTCGTCAAGACACATAGAACAAGAAACATACACAAAAATGGTCAAGAATAAAGAATTACAGCTTATGTCTGTCAACTTCTCTGGTACAAGCACCACGATGTCATTGCACTGCCCAAGTTAGCAACTGAATCCTCCACTTCAATTGTTCGCTAAATGCTAGCCACTTGCTACAGCATTCCAATTACGCCGAAGAATCTAGAACAGAATACGAGAAGATTACGTTACCTCAGTACAGTAAGAAAGGAAATTCCCTAATATCAGACGCTATGTGGTGTGTTAAACTACGTACAGCTTATAAAACAGGCGAGACGTTGCATAGTTTTGGGTGCAATAATTATGGTTTTCCTCAATCTGCATTCAAATAGTTTCCCACGAAAAATCCTGATCCATCTGCCTTCACTTCTTAAGAACGCTACCCTTACCAAAAAAGGCAATGGAATCTTGCAAACACAATGGTTTCAATTTTTTGTTGACAAAGCGTATTCGATTCTTGTATCAGTGGACGTAAGCAAGATAAACATACGCTTGGTCATTTTTAATGATAGGATTTAGATGCTCCACTTTGGATGATGGGATCCAGGTCCCTATTTCAAATGATGGCGCGTGCTTACTTGAAGAGATTCGTGCTTACTTGAAGAAGCTTCGTCTTCAAACGAGCTCATCCACTACGCTCATGAAAAGAATGTTCGCTCCGAACGTGTAGTGTGCGATGGTGAAAGCACACGAAGGTGAATGCGTGCGTCACGATCCATCCGTGCACCTTTTTTGCACGGGTTGGACCTTGGAGGGGTCCCTCCTTTGTGAAGGAAGGCCGATTTTATCACGCAATGCTCTGCATTCAACAAGACGAAGAAACTAAGACCGGGATACCAGAAACTTACCTGCGCAATTGGTGACTAGCCCAGCGCTGTTATAGAACTCCGCAGTGCAGCTGCAATAATTCGCGACGCATACCGCCTTGGGTCGGTTGACACACCTGGCGAATTTGCATGGATCGACGAAGCAGCTCAAAATTCCGGTACTGCAGGTGCAGTCCAGTCTATTGCCGTACGTTGGTTCGAAGAAGAACGCGGTGCAGCAACCTCTCAAACATTTGACCGGGGAATATTTCGGACACGAAGCGGATAAGCATGGATCCCGACATGTGCACAAGTCTGGAATTTTAAAAAAAGATAGGTCATTCAAATTTGAACGCCATTCATCCTAGGCTATCATCCCAGTCTAAAAGTATCGTGAACTTCTTTGCAAACGCGTCATGGGGAAAAAAATTCGCATAAAAACGAAGCCAGATGAATGCGATCACTTGCGATGGAATCCAACACCACAAGCACGAGCACCATCCAAATAACATCTTGCCTTTGTCCAGGGTTATACCGATGCACATAAACAACTTTGCAAGACTTTCGACAAGCATACTTACTTGAAAACCATGGAGATCCCTGAACACAAGTCAGCACCTACGATAACAAAAGTTTGTAATAGAAGCACGCACTACCTATTTTCAAGCAAGCACTAACTACTGATTTCCAATTAAATTGCTGCTATTGAATTTTTGGTCTTGTTGCACAATACGCATGCGCCATACCATACTTGGTGTGCGGTAGAGGGGCAACATTTGGGAAAGGCTTCTTCAAGTTGCAAGGAGCGTGCATGATCAATATTTCATAGACGTCCAAGAAAAAAGGCGACCTTTTGCTTAAGCTCACCAAATCAATCCCAAGCTAAAATATTACCAGAAAAAGTCGTCCTTACCAGCAGTGCGAGGACCAGTACAAGCGCCATTATCTTCTTAAGAACCAAGCGGCTTTCTTCAATCGATATCGATCGTCGTGCCAAGCAACCTTCGCCAACCAATTCTTATAGGTTAGGACCTTGTAATTAGCCCACGCCTAATTCGATGACATCTAACCTCAAACCGGTTTCCAACACCCACCCCGTGAGGCCAACTTCATCGTTGCGAAGGAAGTAGTTGATGCAAGCAAGAGTGGGAGGGATCGAGGTCTTGTCCCTTAAACTGTATTTAACGAATCAAATATGCGTAATGTATAAGCCGTACTCGTTTCCTGTAGGAAGTCAAAATTGATCTTCATTGACCAGCCAAAGGTTTGCTGGTTCGTGGAAGGAAAACTGAAAATGAGGTTAAGCTATGCATTGTAAGCGCTTAGCTAATATTCTAAGCTGAAACGTCTTTTTACTCACGTCATTTCCTGCCTAAGCATGTTAATTTTTAAAGATTAAAATAAGGAAAAAGTTGAGGCCGGCAGCACAATCACCAGTGTTGCACGATAACGTTGGATGTGCGATACGTTTTGCAATACTGTAAAGTTTGGTGTGACCAAGACACCGAATAGTCATAGAAGGCCCAAGATGTGATGCAGGAAGCGCCTGGGCCTCACTCGAGCTGGGTCAAGATGGAGGAAGAGCCTGGATTCCAGTCGAACTGGGGCAAGGAGGAGGAAGTGAGACGGGAAGACCCCAGACAAGATCCCTGCTCAACCATCGGACCATATGTACTTATAAGTTATAACAACTTTATCCTCCCAAACGTGTAAACCAAATATATATATATATATAAGATATATATAATATATATATGTATATATATATATATATATATAAACCTCATGCAATTAAATGTATATAGTGGAACTAGTAGAAGTAGATGCAACATTAGCAGAAGAATATGACTCTCTTATAGTTCTGAGTTCCTTTCTAGCTTCTCCGGTCATCTAACGTCACGGTGCCAAAAGAAACCCCAACGCGAATACCGTACAGGCAGGCTCATATCACAAACAACAGCAAACAAACAAACAAAAACAAGCAAGGCACATGTATTCGAAATCGGCAAAGTTATAAGAAAACCGCCACATTTACAGGAATAGATAGTAGACGATACTTAGTTGGAGAGTCATGAATGCCTTAACAGTTTCGTTTAATGTCGAGCAATGAGGACATGTTATTCTGTCATAACCCTTGAAAATGTGAATCATGAAAACGTATGGCGCTTGAAACAATATAGCTTTTGAAGGGCTAATGCTTGCAATGTTTAGATGAAATTCCTTTTGTTACGAACTGAAATGAAACATGATGTCGGTAAACATCGGCACTTTGGTTCCGATCGATTGTAGAACGCAGCATCATCGCACATCACTGCAAATTTAAAAATGCCCTTGTTCTTGCTAGGAGCGCAAGTAACACTTGAAAATTCCATTCCACAAAGCCCCCCTGGTCTTTGCCCTGACCAGGCCCAAAGACGTAAATCCTGAATGGGGAAAACCCCTGTGCATATTGTTTGGGGGAATAACATCCGAGGATAATTTGCGGGGGGGGGGTAATGTCCGTACCGCGAAGAATGCTTTTCCCATGAAACAGCAATTTTTAAACAAGTCATTTGCTTGTGGGCGACTTTCTCGTCGGGAAAGTACTCGATTATGATTGCGCCTGATCGGTTTGTGTAGGCAAGGCATTTGTTGTGCCTCCGCAACTCAAAATTTAAAAATACCAACTAGGAACAAATTAAACGCGTAACTGCCAAGAGAAGCATGGAAAGTTCGAGCTTCGGTAGCATGAGAGAGGCATGCTGCTTCAGGGCTGTTGAACCTGCAACACTTGAGGCTCTTGAGAATGTACCGTTGAGCCTCCAGATCTGAGTGAAGCCGTTCAAAGTCACTTATGGCTTCTCTATAATTTCTATGCTCAATTCTTACCCATATCTGAGAAAGAATCCCGGGCAGCCAGCGCTTCAAATACTACGGCAATTATAGTTGCAGAGTTCTGCAAGACCCGGTTACTGTGTTGTAATGCAAGTTCATTACTTTGAAATAAGAAAGCAAAAAACGTGACGCGAAAAGCAAAGCGTCCTAAACGTGAACAAACGTTAAGCGAATGCAACGACGGAAGTCTTCCTGCAACGGAAAAAAACAGGTTCTTCAAGCTGTGCATGACTTGAACACTGCAAACCGGTTATTGAGGCCTTGGCCTCATAACTCATTGCGATGGTTGATAAACAAATTTCCCAGCGATTAAGAGATTGAGGTCAAAAAGCTATCATTTTATCAATAACGTTATGCTTGATGATAGCCTTAATTAATGCATCATTTTGAAGAAAATTAGGTCTGAAGTGGATTTTCTTGAAAATCGGAAGTATTACCAGCTGCATATTTTGACTTCATAACGCGTATGCGTGGCTAAAGATTATCCGCGCAAGGGATTGGTTGTCGCACTAAAGAGCGCGCGAACTATTGCCCACAATTTTGAAGCGCGGGGATCAAAGAACTGATTAGCGGAATTCTTCGTGAACTTAAACATTCGATTAACAAGGTACACGTCACTTAGTGGGTCACAAATTATCAGCGACTCAGTGACACGCAGCGGAAGGTCTACAAAGCATACCCACCTAATCGCCGAATAAGAATTCGGAGCTATATATATGTATATATATACCATTATTTAGACGTAAACATTCATATATATCAGCACTCAACTAAACGAAAGCGATCGGATTCTTTACAAAGAAATGTAGATATGAAAATGTACCGATTGCACAGCCGCTTTGAGTATCGGGATTTTTGCCGAGTGAACAATAAAATGGTTAAGGTACTTACACAAAGCATTCTAATAAATATCCTATTCATAAGATTGATTTGTGGGCAAGATCATCGTTGTGTTATTAACCGTTGCTGCCATGCATTTTGGATGCAGCTATAGTGCAGCTAGATACAAAAAGATTGTACAAAAACCTAGTCGCGCGGGAAGAAGTAACAAGATTTGTGCTTGCCTTTGGCTGAGTTACCTTTTGCAGTATCGTTTATTCGTGATTATAATCAGCATAATGAATCCAACAAGCAATGCTGCTGCAATATTGCTTCTATGATTTCTTCATCCAGATAATTTTATGATGTAAGATTATTGTTATTATAGAATATTTAATACTAAGCAACATTTACTTAGGGACTGTCTGCTCTAGACTATGTTGCAGGATGCAAACTCGCGCAGAAGTGCAATGGCGCCGCATTTGGTAGTTAGTGTGCACCACAAGTTGTCCTTACTGATGCCGAACAAGCAGAACTCTGTGAAGTATAGCCTAACACCAGTATCAGGCTTTGCATCTTTCATATCATGCAAGCACACTGGCTTTGGCTGTGGAATGCAAGCAGCACAAATGAAAGACAGATTTCACGAATTCCTTTGTTTTTCATGCACGGTTTACAGTTGAATGTTGACTGCCTTGAACTGTGAAATCTCGCTGCAGATTTTAGAATTCCTATGTTTGGGGCAAATAATTGCCACTTGAGTATTCACTTTTTTACTGCTGTTTTAAAGACCTAGTCTAAGAAAAATTCAAATTATAAAAAGACAGTTAAATCTGTCTCCTAGGCACTTGTTATAATGCGAGTGACGTGTTCTTTCTAGTACCAGCGCAAGAATCAAGACAATTCCAAGAAAAATATCAAGCTCTACTGCATTTCACTCGTGACTCTAATATACATCCCTAAAACCCTGATCTCCCCCATTAGATATGGCTACACCCGAACAATACGAACAAGTACGATACATATTATATTGCGTGATCAACTGCCAATCATGCAATCGCTATGCAACACACTTCTTTGTGAATTCAAAAGTCAGCGTGTTTGAGGCTTCAGTTACGTTTGCTTAAGCAACTTCATCACAAGTAGCAAACAAATACCAAACCTGGCGTGACAGGCTACGAAAGCAGTGGGAATCACGCGAACTCTGGTGCTTGGCTTAGCGGAGCATCACTCATAGTGGTCATAGCACTAATATGTTCAGCGGAGTTACTGTACGCTTGTTTTTGGACATAGTATTGTAAATAGTATTGTATTGTATTGTATAGTAGTATTGCAATGTATAGTAGTATAATAGTATTGTAAATAGTTGGTACCCCACCCTTACAGGGTGTAAGCCTACCCACTGCTTTTAATAAGTACATTTCATCGGTTAGGGAAAGCCTCGATAGTAAAACTCCTCAGTCAACATATAACTTTAAAATCATACTTAAAGTTTAATTCTAATCACAGTATGCTTTTCTCGCCCAGGAGAAGTGTTGTCAATAGTAAATTCATTTAAACATTCTAAGCTCATGGACCAAATAGCGTGTCCGCACGTCTACTGGAGACTGCACAGCATGTTATAGCTTCCAAATAGTCGCGTATAATAACTGAGCACTTCAAGCAAGAATGTTGTTGTTAATGAAGAGCCAGGAGTTTCCCCGGATGCGCAATCCATCAATCGTCGATGACAGCAAATGAGGCCAGTCGTCGGATGTTGGTTGAGCCTACCAAGGAGCTAAGCAGCTCATTACGTGCCCTCAAAGGGAGGCTCGGACAACTGGTTGGTGCTCCAACGATCGTGAAACTGACATCGCACTGTCCCCTGTTACCAGGAGACACCCTTCTTGAAGACCTTCCCAGTGGACGAGGAAGTCGTACTGTGCTGGTTAGGTCTTAGGAGATTAGCCAAACAGGGTAGCCCACAAAAATTTGTCACATACCCTGCTTGCCCACCGGCCGCCGCGTGGAGGCTCACTTAGTCAAAGCATACAATGCTGTTCCGTTTGTGGAATTCGTGTGCAGCAGGCATGATTGGAACGATATCAAGAGCTTGGATCGATCCATTCCTTGAAGTACCGTTCATTTCACTTGCTTGTATCGTATCGAAAAATTTTTCGTTTAACCCGAATCGTATCGTATCGCCTGTCTCGGAAAAGGAACGATACCTTGCGAGATCGAACGATGAACGATCATGTTTTTGTTTCGATCAATTGCAAGCAAATCTTCAAGAAATGGAGTTCTAATTTTTGTGATTGTAATACTTCTATTATTGAAGATTGCTACATTATAAAATAAGTCAAATTTTTGTCGAAGAGCTTACTAAATACCTCATGGAAACACGTACGCAGTAAAGTATCTTGTCTTGGTGATTTGAGCGAGCAATGTATGCCGCATGAGCCAAATATAAGCACAAAAACTTACCTTGATATTATATGCATGGCAAAAGGGCGATTACGAGCATCTTGTAGATCTTTGTGCTGAAAAAAATGAAATGATCAGCAGCTTAATTGTCTGCAAAAACAATAACATCAAAGCATGAACGTTACGCAAGCAATGCGAACAACCTTATAAAAAGTTAGTGACATCCTCATAGCTAATCAAATCGGGACACTATCTTTTCATAAAATAATTCACCGTGAAAAATTACTTTCATGTTCGAGGAGATGACAAAACTAAGTGATGTCAGTAAACAAATTGCTCGCTTAGATAAGGTACAGGTTTCAGTAATGGAATAAATGAACCATCCCAAATAGCAGTCGGAACATGTGCGAAACAACATAGCCAGAAAAATACACAGTAAACAGAAAAATTGAACAGGCACGCAGAAAAGGATTGCACAAACTTAAGTATCTTGCAGAAAGAATAGTGAATAGCAAACACCAATAAAAGTTGTAGGCAAATAGAAAACGCAACCAAAATGTACTTCAACAAAGTGATATGCGAAATATTTTTGGTAGGAAGATACATTAAAATTATCGATTAACAAAAAAGCAAGCACGTAATAAACTAATCGAACTTCAAAATGACCGAAGCAAAAATCGCACTCAATATGTCACCACACTGAAGTTGCCGATAAACATATAGAATTGTAATTAATATACCAGGAATGATGAGATGTTAAATGATCCAATGAATGCATTCAGATCGTTCACAAAAAATCAGTACCAATGAAGATTGAGACCATTGAAAATTAGAGGATGTTGCGCTTTGGTGAATTGCGCAGTGCAGACATTTAACTATCAGGTCTAGTCTGAACGACCCAGCGGAATTTTAAAATTCTTATCCTCAGGATTAGCACATCAGGGATAATATAAAATTAAGTTAACCTCACGCAGTGTGACCAAGATAATATCGCGTATCGAATCACAAATTTTTAAAGCAATGCTAGGAGGGTAAAGAACATAACATCGCGTTTTATTTTTTTCAATCAAAAGGAGTTTACGACATGACAAAAAATAATGCAGAATTAAACTTGATAGATCTATGAAAGTAGAGCATAGCAATCGATCGCTATTCGAACGATTAAATTGGTGTGTTTGAACAGGGCATATTTTAAAAGCTGGGAATCGTTAATGAACTATCTCTTAAATCCGAACTCGCAAAGTTTTGCAAAGTTTCGTAAAATTTACGATTTCGGAAAATTGTCTCTTGTTTACTTTAAAAGCCCCGATGTATGTCGTGAATATGGGTAAGGTAGATTGTTCCGTGTCATTCGGAGAATGCTGAGGAAAGGTTTGAGAGTGTTGGTGTGGGTCATTGTGTTTTCCTTTACGTTCAAGGAACCGAGGTGTTTAAAGGTCCTACGGCGAATCTGGAATTACTGAGGCAGAGAGGAAATTGCCAAACATGTTAATTATTGTAATTGTATATAAATTTGTGGAGTAGGAAAAAGAGAGTAGAGAAGCTAAGAGAACGAGTGAGTTATTAGTTCTCTTTCGTCGCGAGAAAACGAGACAAGACGCTCATCCTAAACAAGAGGAAGGTTAGTCAGATCAAGTCTTGCTTGTTCTGCATTAGGCACCCGTTGTGCATCTAGGCTTTGTAGATGGGACGTGGGACGACCAATCCTTTAGACAGGCCGTATATGTGTGCGCGCAAACTTGCGAGTGGGTGATATCTCCTGAGGATAGTGACGTTTGTGGCAATTTGGTTTGGTTACTTGGTACTGCTGCGCGTTACTGCAAGGTTATCGAACCCTTAAAAAACCGTTTGCAATTAGTTTGATGACTTCAAGCAATTTTAGATTTGTATGCGTGTAGATCCACACATAAAACAAGGATTATAAAGTCCTCTTGATGGAGAGGAATTGTAAGGTTCCGTTGGAATCTTAGGTTGGATGACAGTTTCGCCAATGAGATCGTGCAATTCATTATTCCTTATAAGGATGAAAAGAGTGCGCGCAACCTAAAGCACCGTTTAAATGATCTGGCATGTAAAGTACGGGTACAAATTCAGCCGATCTTCACCACCAGAAAAATTGGCGAAAGTTTTAGACCAAAAGAAGCGAAGCCAAAGATTGTGAGTCAACAATGCGTTGTTTACAAATTTCAATGTGGCCAGTGTCACGCTGGCTATATCGGCATGACAACCCGCCACCTGCACCAACGCATCAAGGAACACAAGCAACAGCCAAGATCAATAGCCAGGTCAGCTCCTGGCTACTCATCAATTGCCGATCAATTTCGATCTTCACGCCAGCTTCACAACTCTGCGCAGGTGTCGCTCCAAATAGGAGTGCCTGTTAATCGAGAGCTTGATGATCGCGCACCATAAATTCGCCAACTCACTTAACGTACCGTCAGACTCGATTAAGCTGAAGCTGTTTTAGCTCGACTTCGACGATGTGACTCTGGCGATGTGTGCTCTGCTTGTCTTTGTTTTTCGTTTTCTTTTTTTGCATTCTTGTTCGTTTAGTCTGAAAATGGTCCAAGAAAGGACCGAAACGTCACGAAAATTATTAGCTTTATTCTTTGCCTTGAAGATTTATCTATCGAGGGTCTTAATTTCTTCTCTAATATATTTTATAAGCACACATATACTACTATCTGGGCCAACCTCGATGGCGTTACAGGTCACGTTAGTCTGATCAAGATTAGACCCTTTTAGTTGCCACTAGTTTAAGAAATGGCCATTCACAAAAAAAAATGTTTTATCGGAGATATTTTCACTATCATATCGGATGCTTCATTCATCGTTCTTCAGGTCCGTACCGTTGCACTTAGTGAAGTATTCAGGTCTGAATAAAATAGCATACACTAGAAAATTTATTCCCACGCAAACTGCAGCCTACTTCTGCATTGAAGTAGAAAAATGCCGGTCTGCGCAGGCTAGAACGAAGAGAAAACATCAGCAGGCATTTCCGAATTTCTCCATAAGAAAGATTTATTTCACAGACTAGCAACCCAACTTTTTTATGATTTATTAACGTTATATAGCGCAGACCGCGCGAAAAAGTCTTCTCCACCTTGATATCTACACCTTTGTGCCATTTTATGCTACAATTATGTTGTCTCCGTTAGCATGAAAGTAAAATCTGGTAAGCACACCTATGCTCGTCGATCACACTAGAAAAAAAAGTGAAGTTGCAATATTTTCAGTCTGCACCAGGTTTCTTTTGTACTCCACGAGACACAAACTGAAAACAAAGTACAGATTTGCACTTTCATCCGTGTTATGTTGGGATGTTATGATTGGTTGCTTTAGTCACGTGACCTAATTAGTCATTGTACTTGTGGGCATTGCTTGGACGTAGATATATATATGGAGATAGGTGGAGTAGAGAAGGGTGGATCTTCGAGAGAGGGATGTCAGAAGAAGTGCATTTGTGAGATTAATAAGATTCAGTTGAAGAGTACAGTTACTGTTGTCAGACCTGGCATATCTTCTTTTGCCGACACTTAACTTAGAACTCGCGCGGGCATAACAATCCGAGTTGTGCAGCGTCGCTCCATCATGCACGTCATCTCACGTCCTCTAGCTGAGCTGTCTTTCATCATCAATAATTAGCATCGGCACCATCTCCAGTTTAATCAGAATTGAAGAACTTCTTTTGTTTTCCAGATTTTCAAGTCACTGCGTGGGATCTCCTCCTGAAGTGTGAATTTCGAAGAAAATGCAAAACACAGGCAAAGGCCTTTAAAAGCATAAAATAATGTACATTAGCATTCGGATGTACGGTCATGTGATTGCTAATTCTCCTAGAGCTATGGACACCAAAAAAAAAACAGAGAGTCTTATTCCCAGAAATAAACGTGAAGATTAAGCCTTCCGCCTCTAAAACTGCCGTCAACTGTGCTAAGACTATGGCAAAGCCAATATCTCTCCTCTCACACCTGTACACTCTGGTATTGATTTAGTGGAGGAGCGTCTAAACGAAGGCTTCGAGCTGAAAATTGTTCCACTGAGATCTTGCAGGCAGTATGAAAAAACGTGGTGGCAGAGCTAAGGAAATGCAGACTGGATACTAGCACTTGGCAGCTTTTGTACATGCCAAACACACACACACACGCACACAAACACACACACACACGAACACACACAAACACACACACATATATATATACATATATATACATATATATATACATATATATACATATATATACATATATATACATATATATACATATATATACATATATATACATATATA
>QQSS02094528.1:0-16921 GCA_003687565.2 Craspedacusta sowerbii
GTATGTATGTATGTATGTATGTATGTATGTATGTATGTATGTATGTATGTATGTATGTATGTATGTATGTATTTATGCATGTATGTATGTATTTATGTATGTATGTATGTATGTGCATGCATGTATTTATGCATGCGTGGATGGATGTATCAATGCATATATGAGTTCATATATGAGATACTTCACAAAGTGCGCCCAACACCAGGTTATCGCCTTGAGGTTGCATCGTGGTATCACGGCGATGGTGCAAAACCTGATCATGAGTGCGCGTGTGTGAGCGTGGTATATGCATAGCGCGCATCTGCGAGCACGGTCACTCAAATGCGTGATTGATTGCTAAGCCGACCATTTGCCATTCGAGACAGCGGTGATGCAACACATACGTGACGCGTGTAATCCGCCAAATGACGCAAATCCGCCGAATGCCCGTCTCCATGTCTCGAATAACAAACACAGGCTGCATTCAGGATAATCCAGATGGAGATCAGTATTTACATCGATAATTATGCAGAACCTCACGTCAAGCTGCTCTCGCTTTGTCAACAAATCCAACCTTACCCCCGGACCAGAAACTTCCATTTGCAGCGTCACGGTAGTACTGTGGTCTCAAGCACACCTTTTAACGGGGACGGCTGTACACACAACGATCCATGGCGTGACGTCACGAAAATTATGGTCTGCAAACTCGCATGAAACTCCATTGATTCCGTAAGTAATATCTTTTAGACGGCTGTACACAACTGATCCGTGATCCGAAACTCAGCACACAGGCGGAACTACCTACAACCTTATAGCAATCAACTACTTCAAAGCTATTAACTAAAAGATCATTGGAGTTTCATGCGTGTAGTTTGCAGACCATAATTTTCGTGACGTAGCGCTATGGAGCGTTGTGTGTGCAGCCGTCCCCCCTTTTAACCTAAAATCGCCTCCATAATCCATCCAACTGTCATCGATGCCAATGCGGCTCCGTTCTGCACGCTAATGTACTTAAGAGTAGGGGTGGAGGGGGCACACTGCGCGCGCTCAATTATTGCGAGCATGTCACTTTGCGCGCGAAAAAATCGCCTGACTCATTAGCTTTGCGCTCCGCTAGCGAGTGGCTAATGATAGAGAGGAAGAATTGTTTCTGAGTGCCTTAGCCCAATCTTTGAAGCTACATCTTTCCACGTTGTCTCTCTCGATGTTACCGATTTCTGTACGATGAAAGCGCCATATTGTAGAGGCGCTGATGCTGGCAAACAGCTCCTGCAAATCGTTCGTCCTCCATCCTTTCTCGCTATACCTAAAAAGCTCTTAGGGTTTGTGTTGCGTGGGAAACAGGAAAAATAGTTCTACAAGGAACAACTGCGTTATGTCTCATAGGTTTGCATTTTTTTCGTTTTCAGCTATGGACCGAAATTACCGACCAAATTGCTCAAAAGAAAAATTCTTGTTTCGGTCACCTGCGCTAAAATTAGAGTGACGATTGGTTGTGGTCATAATTGGTCAAGCGGCCAATTAAAAAAAAAGAACATAATATGTTTCTATAATATGTATAATATTAATATGTTGAATAATAATATATTCACATACTATAATATATATATATATATAATAAATATATATAAATATATACATATATTAATAAATAAATATATATATATAATATAATATATATATATATATAAATATAATTATATATAATTATAAATAAATAAATAAATATATAATATATATAATAATATATATATATATATATTAATATAATATGTATAATATTAATATGAACATAATATGTTTCATAATATGTATTCTAATCACACGCGCGAGACGCGGTTTTCACGCGTGCAGTGTGACCGTCTCCGTAACATAGGGAAGTCTCCGTTTCAATTCTACATTATTTAGCGTAACCCCTTTTAAACCAAACCAAGCTCGCCGCACGCCCAGCAGGGAGCTAGTACAACGGGGGAGCTTGCGCTTCTAAACCGCAATCAATCAATCAATCAATCAATCAAAATCTTTTCTCGAAAATAGTCCGTCGATAACATTAAGACGATTCGACGTCTACACGTAAATATACGCAACGCAAAAAGTCCTGACATACAAACAGACTTCAAATGAAAACGATCGTACTAGCAACCGAGGGGAAGATCTCTTAATAGCAAAATGGTAATTAAGCAGGGATCACCCATGGTCCCGTGCGCGTCATTCTAATTGTTTGAATTCGCAAGGAAAGTACACAGCATCAATAATCAATGATTTCCTTTTATTTCAGCTATTATCTAATCTCTTCTCTAAATTTAAGAATACATAATTGAGGAAAATAAATTTTCCTAAACTTGAATCATGTATTTTCAGAACGAACCTTCACGAGCATAGTTACAAGTGAGTGTCGGCGTTCACCAGAGTATAAGTTTTGGTATCCCCATTTCTTCATCTCTGTTGCGAACAGTAAATAGGTGAAACACAAAACCATGATCGTTATCATGGTGTGCAGAGTGTCTTTCAGGTTTCAGACCGATTCATGTAGCAATTCTTAGATCGACTTGATTCGCTGCGCATCGCTCCACTAGCAAGCGTGGGAGAAGTCTAGGCACCTCACCTTACCTCCACGGTTTATGATTGTAAGTAATAAGTAATAATTAATGATAATAACGATAACAATAATAATAACGATGATGATTAAAAAAAATAATATAAATAATAGTAATAGGAGCAACAATAATAACAATAAAAACAACGCCAAAAATATTAATTCATCCAGGTAATTGAAAGCCTCATTTTGTTTGTCCCTTAATCTTACTTGCTTCATTCCTTATGTAGCATATTGCTTAGTACGATGTTGTCTATGTTGGCTACCATTGCTTACCAAGCTTATATAAATCGTCAATGAAAGAACTAAAGCAAATGATTAATTAAACGACGAATTAAATGGCACATCCGTTGCTAATGCTAATGTAGCCACTTTCTTGTTATTTATTGTTCAAGTTAAGGATTCACGGTTGGAGGACTTCCATGGCTTGAAGGCCGGCACGGGACCAGAGATGCTCTTGAGCCAGAGCCTGAACTGGTCATAACCTGGATCTGCCACCTCCCCAGTCTACCTACCCACTGACTGCCAGCCAACCAAGCCACTGCCCCCACCACACCAACGTACCTACCCACTACCTGCCAGTTCACCAGCAACCTACCCACTGACTAACGGCAGCCAAACAGACTGATGCTATGCCGACCAACTAGGAGAGCCTCCACGCGGCAGCCGGTGGGCAAGCAGAGAATGTGACAAATTTTTGTGGCTACCCTGATTGGCAAATCTCCTAAGACGACACAACCAGCAACAGTGGGACTTCGTCGTCTGCTGTGTCTCCTGGTAACAGGGTACAGTGCGATGTCAGTTGGAGCGTCAACCAGTCGTCCAAGCCTTCCCTTTGCGGGAACGTAAAGAGCTCTTTAGCAGTGATGGGCCGTTCCCATCACTGAGCCGGTTATTTTACGCGAACAATGGGAGCCGACTGAGAAATCAGAAGAGCCGACTCTTCAGTACAGACACATGTGGAAAAGGTCTATGGTGATTAGTGAAAGTCTAGAGGGATGACACCTAGAGTTTAGCGCTCAGGGTAACACCAACCCCAGTGACGCTTCTGCTTGAATACTGGCGGTTTTTCGTTCAGTTTTTCGTCACTCAGATTGTGAGCACAAACATGCGCCGAAGTCCACATATGAAAACACATACTTGAACTTATCGGTGATGATTAATCGAATCAAAATCGAAATCCGTCTTGGACCACGGCGAGATCGCAGCCAAGTCCAAGCCGTCCGCAAAGCGCGCGCCGAGCATTCCCCCAGTGGAATGCCCACTCTTCCCACAGCTGCCGTAAAGGGAGGTAAATCGCTTGTATCAATTGCATCGAATTCCATCGCACACTAGTTATGCCAAAAACATGACCAGCGACAAATGCGATTACACCGCGAATACCGTCGTCTACCAACCACGGTAACACGATAATACGGTTTATTGGGAAGACATGAGAGCAACGTGGTTTACTACAGACTTGCATAGGCGAGATAGTCGTGCGGGGGGATCTATTTAATCAGGTGGCCCGGAAACGTACCTATGGTCTTGAAAACGCCTCAATCCTAGGTGCAATATCAGTTGCGGAAGGACCTAGCGCAAAACTAAAAGATTTCCAGGATACCAGCAATAGTTTTGGATACAGGCCTGAAAAACTCATCTAAACACTCAACTATCTACAAATGAAGTGCCTTTGTTGCTAGGATGGGATTCCCGGTTAAACATGACATGCCCATTTTCTAAACTCATTAACTTTTTGGGAACTGTGGAGCTGAACACCTAGCGCTCTGATAGATAGCCTGGAAGCTGCTGCACCTAGGGCCGTGAAAGCATGAGCTACCCCGACTGCCAGGTACCATCCAAGTGTCGAAATTTCGACACCCCTGATTTGAACAATTATTTATCAGTGCTTCTAATTTTAACTGAACTGCTCACCAGCATTCGTTCGCCGGCACTTCATCGCAAGCAGTCGCTTACCGGTATTTTATCCAATCAACCATCACCAGCATTGGCCCACCAGCATTCGCTCGCCGGCATTTTATCACCAGCATCGGTTCGCTTGCATTTGCCGGGAAAGACTTATTCGCCAATTATAACTATTCATGCAGTACAGCAACAATCCACTGTGGCGTATCGTGTAACGGTGTAGCACATTGCGGCGGTGTACCAGTAACATAGTAACATATTGCGCTCGCCCATATACTTGAAGGCCAGAGCACCCGATCAGCCTTCCTAATCCATCCACTGAATCCATAATCACTTCAATCAATAGCGTCACTAGGAGAAAGCGGGGGGGGGGGGGTGCGGGGCGCACCGCTTGACACCATCTTGACCTGACATTCCATAGTACATGAACATGTGGAAAAGGTCCATGGTGATTAGTGAGCGTCCAGAGGGGTGACACCAAGAGTTTACCACACCGGTTGACACCAACCCTAGTCACGCCACGGACTATAATCTGCCTTGGAATTTTCCCGTGCCATAGGCTTCTGATCCTGATACTCGTTCAATTGCTGAACACGCACTTCGAGATCGCTCAAGAGAAAGAATCGCTGGGAAGAGAAGCGTGCGAAGACGGCCTTGCGTTGCGATTCTCCCCGAGACTATATTTATAACATAATAACAGCGCCACTTGTATGCGAAAATCACCATGGCAATAAAACATACACTGTTAAGCAGACAAGTACACCGTACTTTAAATGCAGTTAACTATATCCGGTCACATAGAAGTGTGAAGGTTCGTGCGCGTTGCACGCTCTCCCCTAAAACCCAAGTTTGCGTAAGAACATTGCATAAGAATAACATTAACAAATACGCCAGAAGGGTTTATAGAACTGGTTGGTATAATTTTCAAGGTATATCCTATCGTAATCACGTTAAAATTCTTGTCCAATATGCCAAACCGTTTACATCCTGCTGGTCATGACAAGAACAAATGCCTAGTTGATGTGGTTTCCATGAAGACTAAGTATCCAGTTAAACTAGTAGAGGCGTAAGCTGGGAATAGGGGGAGGGGTGTTGCGGGGTCGACTTGAGTGTTGATGATATTTCTTGAAGCCACACAAGTTTACCAAAGGCCATTAAAAACAACTTTGAAAGTATGCTGACCAGGAACGTCTCGCGGAGAAAATTGCTTGATAATTATAATAATTACAATAATCGTTATTCATCATGTGAGCGCAGTGAGCTTAATACTTAAACACAAATCCTTTGTCACGAAAATCACATTCAAAAATTGTTGCACGGGTGAAAAGAGGTATCTTCGCACAGAAAGATCCGACGGAGGGAAAGTGGATGAACTTCGCTTCTCCAAGATGCCGAAAATCGAGCTGGTCTGCAATTCGCGACCAAGTCAAATGCAAAGACAGAAGTAAGCATCATTCCGTGGTCTAGCAGATCATCGCATCACTTGTCACGTACAAACCCTCGAGAAGGCATTTTCGTTGACATGGGGAGAAAGTAAATTGCTACTGTGCGACAAAGATGTCCATGGTTAGCTACATTCTCGTCATCGCACACGTTACCTCCGCCTAGCAGGTTAAGCTGTCAGTAACATCCGACAAGGAAGCCGTCAATTAGAAGGCTCCGGTACGTGACAACGCAACGGGTGGAGACATCGACGCTAACACAATCTAAAGCTGACGAATCCGACAATCAGTGATCGGATCAGCTAGAGCTCCACTACGATTTCGTGGCTTGCTAATCGTGTATATTACGAATGCATAGTAATACGCCCTGTCAAAAAACAGCCCCACGGAAATTAAAAGATGGGAAGGATTGACGGACCCTGGGCGTGCGGGGATTAAAGTGTAGTAGCCCTTAATAGGATAGATCAGATTGGATTAGATGAAGCCCATGGTAGCGCTGCGGGACGTCAGGGAATGGCATTCACGAACTATGAAAGCATGGGAGAAATAAAAAGTCCGGCATTATGGACTACCATCATGGGGTACAACTATGGGTATTATCACGGAGGAACAAAGTAAGTGCCTTTCGTCGCCGCGCTTAAAGTCGCTGTCTGCAAAGGACTCGGACAACAATTCGACTTTCGGAAACGCATTCTCATTTGAGCACAAATCTTTTGATGGCGCTGCTTGGCAAGGGGGCAGCTACCAAGCAAAAAAAGCTCATTCACCTGTCAAATGGCATCATTCAGAGGCCGATTCCAACCTTGAAGAAGCTGGAGCGATGTTAGCCCTTCTGCTGCGACCCCCATTGCAGGTCATTCATAAACGTTTCTGCACGGAATCAAGACGTATTACCAATCAGGGGGAAGCTACGAAAAGCCAAACCTGCTCTTGGCGATCGAAGTTACAAAGCCATACGCAAACACTTGCTTCCATCTGATTCGACAGAACCCCCGTCCAAGCAACGTAGGTCCGTCAACTACTTCACAGTCCACAACAGTGACAAGCCCTTAAATTCTGGACTAAGTCGAAAAGAATTTGACATTGTGGTGAACATCACAAGACAAGAGAGTCCTACGATTAATTAACATTCATGGACTCTTCATCGTTGGATCAGCGATGGTAACCAAGAGCCTTCGCCTCTTTTGATTAGGATCTATGACACTCATGGCGCGGATTTGAAATTCAGCCCACTTGCCTTAAGTATTAATCCCAAAAACAGGCAGACATTGCGATGAATTATTGGCGATACGCAGACGCTTACACGAGCGCCATTTTCTTAATCGCTGCAAATTGCAGCCTGTCTGAGAAATACCAGTTAAATATACATGCAGCAACACAACAACCTCTACGTAAATATAGAAACATTGCCCACAGCAAACAAGCTCACTGCTTTGCTTGCCCATCGCTGCATTGCCTTCGGAGACTCATGTGCTTTGAGCAATGCTTCTCGATTTTCAGATCAAGCGCCTACTGAATTTCAGGATTCACAGTATCAGGCTTGACACAACAACAACATCAGTCGCGATCAGTCGGTAAACAAGTCGCCAAAATAAATAAGCTCCTGCAACTTCTCACATTTACGCCGCTCCCATACCAAATACCCTTTTATTCGGGGAATGAGCGAGACGAAGAATGTCGCGCAATTACTATAGAATTGACTAGCCACATGCCTCGAAAGTACTACCCACAAACCTGTCTCCGTTATCCGGTTTTCCCTTAATTTGCGCGCCGAGATATAGTCGGGTGATTCTTCCTCGTCTTCGGTCCCGC
Organism: Craspedacusta sowerbii; assembly: GCA_003687565.2. Lineage (NCBI taxonomy): Eukaryota > Metazoa > Cnidaria > Hydrozoa > Limnomedusae > Olindiidae > Craspedacusta > Craspedacusta sowerbii. Next base: position 7,735 of record QQSS02094528.1, read on the forward strand.
TTTCGTCGCTCGGCACAAAGTCGTCTTTTCGCACTGGCTCGAGCTTACCGAAGCCCTTTTCACGCTCGTCGAAGACGTTGTAGCCGACGGCGGGCCCGTGTTTTCGGCCAACGGCCTCTTGAATGCTCGCAGCTAGCTTTCCGTCGACGCGCTTGATTTTCAAGGGAAGCTCAAACGCCGACTCGATCGATTCACCAGCGCTTTTCGCTTTGCCGGCGACCGAGGAAATTTTGTCCTGCTCGACTTTCGCAGCCGCTTTCAGTCGCTTGCGCCTGCGAATCGGTTCGGCAGCCGTCGACGTTGCATACAGCTTGGCGTGCGTCTGAACTACCGAGCTACATAACAAAATAGCAGGAAGATGCTGGAAAAATATTGTCGTCTTCGCGATTAATGCCTAACCTTAATTTACTACAGTTCGACTTGTGGGAGCCGAGGTTCACAGCGAAACCGCAAAAAGGACGCAAAGAACTGGCGGCGTCATTCTCTAAAGCTAGACTTCGCAACAATATAAGAGAAGTCTCGGCGACTCACTCGCAAATCTTCTCCTTCACTGCTTTTAGGCAAACGCCATATAAAACAACGTACAACGAATTCCACAGACTTTTATAGGGTCCTGGTACGTTTCGACTATACCACATTAGCAAATTATTTCCACTTTTAAATAAGAAAGCCCACACACAAGTTTCGTACGAACGTCATAAGCAAAAGCCTAGCAGGCGACCGACACTAAGAAATCCCACCCCTACAGTAAACAAAAATGACATAACGAAAAGCTCGTCAACCGTGCAATACCCCGCCCCCAACATAAGGTCATGCACTGCGAAACTAAACAAACAAGTTATTTACAGCCCATGTGGCGTTTCTGTATGTCGCGACATACTCACAAGACATTCTAATACACTGCATAGGCACGATTGCGAGGGATCAGAAGAACAAGTTCGTTTACGTTTTCACTGAGATGACCACAAACGTACCTTTCCTCGGCGTCTGTGTCAAGTTCGGATTCCTCGCTGGAAGCAAACCATTCTGCCAGGTCGGAGGTGTCAACACAGGCATCGCGCAGCTGAGTCGTATCCCCGATCTGCAAGGCAAAGACTCAAATACGCGAACAGGCAGAGAAACGATACTGATAGACAAAATGCTCAGCAAAATAACACACAGAGGCCCACAAACACACAAACTCACACAGCCACGAACACACACACACACACACAGACATACACACGAATGCGCACACGTAACACAGAGCAAGCACCCTCCCCACATAAATAAACAAGCACGCCACAGCACCACACACAAACCCACACCAAAGCCCATTTCATCTCAGCCCCATCACAGAACGTTGATAACAACGACAATACGTGCAGAAGAAAACCAAGACGTCTATTGCTACGTAGATAACCACGGTTGCTGCCGATATCACGTTGGTGATTGCCATGGCGACCTTATCAGCCGACAACTCACGCGCTAAACACGCCGTGCTCAGCGTCAAAGATATCGTTGAAAAATGCGACAAAACGTAAAACCAAATCGCTTAGTTTGTGACTAGCAGAAAAAGCATAGCACAAACAACGAGGGGGACGATGCTGAAGTTCGGAGTTGGAGGCAGGTCAAGGAAGGCTCTTACCATCGGTGGAGATGGCGTCGGTCCAGAAAATGGCGGTGGTAGGTTCATCTTGTTCATCAGATGCAGAACCTACGTAAAATAAGAAAAGAATTCCTGAGCACGGAAACCCATATCTGCATAACACACGACACTTGGATCAATCTATCTTTTCAGCAATAAAACAACCTTTACACTTTTCATTTTATTGCAATATCCTTGGGCACGATGACCACTGCGCGATAGGCCCGACCCTGAATGAGGGCGGATTGCGAACTGTCCGACAAGATGGACGAATTCACCATGCCAAGCAACCTTCGGCGACGAACCCTTGCTGCCTGGCAGAGCTTTATGGTGCGTGCCACCACACAGGACCGCGACCAAGGACCACCACCTCATCCGTCTCGTGGTGATGCTGGCGCATAGTTGACGGGACGCTGGTAACATCCACTCGGGACAGACAGGACAAGAACCATGTTTATCACGTCAACAGGAGAAAGAGAAACAGCCACTGAAACAACCAGCGTAACCAAGTCTTGAATTCTGAAGTCACCAGTAGCAGGACCGAAAGTGTACGTCGCACAGCTGTCGCTTCTTTTTAAGGCACATTCAAAATCAACAAGCACACGCAACTCGTGCCAATACGTAAATAGTTATAAAATACAATAATTAAACCATATATAGTTACACAATATAATACAATACTATAGTCATACAATACTTCAAAAGCTGGGACTTTTGTGGGAAAATTTTTTAGGAGAAATAAAGCGGAAGATACACAGCCATGGAACCGCAAAATTTTACATTTAACAAAACCGATGTCATGTCGAACGGCTACACCCGTTCTGTTGCCGTTCGACGCAGAAAAGGAAGCCGAAATGCTCGGCTATCGCACAGGAACCGAACACACCACCACAAACCTAATCGTAATGCAATCCAGGAGTTTGTCGCAGAGTCAGTCCTAACTTCCCAAACGTTATTAAGAACAATACTAATAGTAGATACCAAAAATGATAGATAGATAGATAGATAGATAGATAGATAGATAGATAGATAGATAGATAGATAGATAGATAGATAGCATGATCTCTTGCGGGGATGAATAAGCGCAGGTGAGATAACTTGGAGATCAATCTGCACCGACTACTCCACGCCAAGACGGAAAAATAACTCGGTAAAGCTTGGCCGCTCTTTCAATAATTTTAGAGATAATGAATTCTTAGAGGTCCAAAAAAGTCGATTGGCCGTGTTTACTCACAGAAGAAGTGAACGTTAAGTGCCTAACAAATGCGTTTTACATAAGATTACAGATATATGGGTTACGCGCGGATTACTAAAATCGATGCACAAAAGCGACAGACCACATAAAAACTTCCTAGCAGAGAAAGAATGCGATTTAAAAGTTCAAATTCACGCCCTCAACAAAAAAAGCACCATAACCTCATAGTCTTACAGTTGCGAAAAAGAAAAATACTGCACTACCGAGATTATTTCAAATTAAATAGCTGTAACGCTAAAAAAAAACATGGGATGGTTTGAAGTCACTAATTAAGCTCTCTATGAAAAAAAAGTTTACCATTAACTGCATGGCATTAAACGGAAACATCCAGAACGATCCACTGCATTTCATAAGTATTTTTCATCTGTTCGTCTCTTATTTCAACGACCTCGATAACAAAAATATCGAATTCTACGCATGATTTTAAGCATTATGAGAAAGCTAATTCAGGACAGAGTACGTTCCTAACGCAGACACCAGCAGAGGAAATATCCTTGAGCAATAACACTTTTGATGCGGCAAAGGCGTGTGGCCTAGATAGTAGACATACGCGAGTTAAAATAGGCAGGCATGTACTCTCCCACCCTTTTTCTCGTGCAATTAACCAGCCATTTAACGTGTATGCTTTCCACAATGTCTGAAGATTTCGAGGGTGACTCTAGTTTATAAGAGTGGCTGTACTTACACTTGCAGTAACTATCGCCCTATCTCGCTTCTCTCCAAAGTTAGACATTCGAAAAGGCTATGCATGATAGACTGTACACATATCTTGATAAATTCGATATCATTAATAATGTGCAATTAAGCTTCCGAAAAAAGCACTCGGCAAACCACGCTCTTGTCATTTCAGTTGCGAGAATCAAAGCTAGTCTTGATATGGGTAATTTTTCTTGTTGAATATTTCTTGATCTTCAAAAAGCGTTTGATACGGCTCATCATAATATTCTTCTGCAAAAGCTTAGTCACTATGGGATTAGAGGTACAGTACATGACTGGCTTTACTCTTACCTTATGAACCGCGAACATTCGTGACAGTTGAAAAGAGTAACTCTGATAGTACGAAAATCAAATTTGAAGTCCCGCAAGGATCTGTTCTTGGTTCTTTACTATTCTTCATTTACATAAATGATTTTAGCAACTGCCACACTAATTCAGGTGCGCAACACTTTGCAGACAATACTCACATATAACTCAGTAACTCTTCATTATAATGCATCCGGAAATTATTACAATATCTTTGTGCTAATCGGTAATCCCTAAATGCCAAAAAGACCGAAATTATTCTTTTTAAACCAGCAAATAAAAAAAAACGAATACAGACTAATATCGAAGACCGAATTCGGAATAATATAAAAAATCCGGCACTTCGTCACTATTAAAACACTTGGCAGCATTTACTTTAGTCTTTTTCAAAGCCACCTGTCGTACGGATGCCTAGTTTGCGGGTTTCGCCAACGGAGATGATCTCAATCGCTTAGCTTGCATACAGAAACGAGCTATTCGAGTTACAAATTTTTCTGATTTCTGCGAATTAACAACGGCACTTTTCATAGACCTAAATATATTAAAATTTACAAGACAAACAGATATTTACTGATGCATGACTGGATCAAGGGAGAACTACCACAGCCTCTAAGAATGCTTTTCGCCTTGCAAGAAAAACGAAGACTTAGAAGAAATATTAAACAGTAAATTTTGAACTCGGGAAAGGCACAGACGGTAAGTACGGGAGCAGCACAATGAGATTTCTCGGCTCTCACTTGCTTAAAGATCTTTTCAACATTAATATAGACCTCAAAATCAGCAAACAATAATTCAAGCAACATTTACAAAATTTTCTTCCTGTTGACTATTAACCGAGAGATATGCTTCTTAATGCTTTTATGAACCATTACTATCGAGATAACGTACCCTCATACAAAAATAATAGAGTATTAGCACCAACGTGACCCACATGTCCATAATAAACTGCGGCAAAAGTGCCTGAATCTACAGATTTTCATGGTATGCTAAATTTGTATGAATACTGATGGTAAACGCACGAGATGTTCTTAATTTTCGTTTGTTTATGTATGCAATACGTTTGCCAAAAAGTTTTAGTGAGCTCCTAAATTCCGATTAGCATTGCTACTAGGAGCTCTCCCTTCCATTTAGATATTTGCAATTTGCTGACCGGCTTCACCTATGGGTCTTATATTAATGGGCAAATATAAATTGAACCTTGAAATCTTGAATTTTGGAGAAGGCGCATAGAGTTTAGACTGAGTCTCCGACTTCGAAAAGCATGTAGAAGCCAGCCGGCACTCATTCTGATGAACGAGCAGCACAAGTAAGTAGTATACTACACGAAAAAATCGTCCCACACTCCACCATGCCACCGATAATCGTTCTGCCACGCCCGATTCACTGAAAAAGACCAGATAAGCCATTCTTCATCGCCTTGGCATTTCCGTAGCAGAAAATGATTGTCCACGGCTGGACTCTTCCAAGGAACAATAAAATATCCTGTATACTACTAGTATATACTAGCAAAGCTACTTCTAACGTAAGCAAAGTTGTTTTTTTCCATTTTCAAATTGTAACACTGGCCATCATCTATGCGGTCATGCTTACGTCAGGTCATCTGCCAGCCATGTCGTAATGCGCCAGGCCTGCGCGTTCTTAACAACTGAGCACTATAGATAATCTTCCCTGGGAGCACACGAAATTTGTGACCGTACTGGTAATTGCGTCACAATACAAAACCCCAATAGGCCACTACATCCTCAATTACGTAGAGACGCTATAAACTTACAGCACATTAAAGGGCCCTGTTCTCTCCTTTTCCCAAACGGCCGAAAAGCAAGTCAAACTATATAACAAGTGAAATACATGGAAACTGTTAGTCGGGACTTCAAAGATGGGGCTGGCATCCAAAAAACCTCCGGAAGATATTCTTTGCACTTATCCGAAGCTGCTTGGATTATGCAGCTGCAGTGTGGCAACCTTGGCTCTCTAAGACAAACATGGATCGGTTACATCGCATTCAAAACAAAGCCTTACGCATCATCACAGGGCAGTTTATATCTACGCCAGTAGAAGCTCTTCGATAAGAAAGACACGCGTAGATCGTCCTCCATCAAATGAAAGAATAAGCGAAGTCTACAAAGATTTCAACTAGAAAAAAATATGAACGACAGCCTCACTCGCAAACAACGTACTCAGCTTGCACGCCTTAGTTCTAGACATCAGAACGATCGGAAAGCCTACTATCAGAGCCGAGCCAGAACCGAACCGGACATCACCCACTGGCTAGAGGAATGCAAGGCGCTTAAAGATTTGCGAAAAGACGTATTCGTACCACAGAGGCATCCTTGCAATGGCTTCCCATCCACCCACTTCAGGTGATCGCGTTTGCGGAGAGGACCTTGAAGCTCTCTGACGACGGCCTTAGCAAATAAAGTGCCCACAAAGTGACAATTACAAAGACGTCCTGACGCAGTAAGGGATGCGAAGTCAGACCTTTGCATGGGGAGAAAAAGGGTTCCAGTTCGCACACATGGAGTGAACCCTGGCGCGGCGCTGGAGAGCCTCCACCTAGCGATTGATTCCAGAGTAGACCGACGAGGTTTCCCAACCGTTTCAGTAACGGTTCGCCATTTAACGCTATGCCGCGCACGGGGCAAAAACCTTGGCATGTAGGCTGAAGTTGTAACCACATCATAAACAGCAGGTGGAGGGTCACAGTAAATGCAGCCGAGAGGTCGCCCACGTGGAAAAGAATTTCTTCGACGGAGTCTTGAACCAATTTGCAATGCCGCTGAGCTGGCACAAATTTTGCCTCTACTTTCGTTTGTTCTTCATCCACGGTCAGGTCTTCTACAGCCTTGTTGATATTTAGCATAAGGACTTAAGGCCGACGCCATTTGAAGCCAAGCGTTACTCCGTGAACACATGATGATTAAGACCACCTAAAGGGTACAATTGCGTCGTGTTACAATGCCTCGCGATCTACTGAGTCAAAAAATCCTGAGATGTCGTCGAAGAAGGTTACAGCAGAAGTGTCGGACTTCTCATATATTGCGGAGAGTAAGAATCGATCTACGCAGTCACCAGCAAGCTAACTGATTTGTCCTCACAAAAGAGCAATCTGAGAATGGATTTCAAACGCTCCAAGACGGCGTTTGGAACGTCTACATTCCTTGGCAGCTTGCGCGCTTCGCATGGCTGCCATTTCTGAAGATGATAACGAGCATAGGGTAACTTCATCGCCTTATGAAACACGCAAGAAAAGCAGTCACTTCGGTCAAATAACACGATCGCTCTTCGAACTAGCAGAAAAAAGCAAAGAGCTGCATGGCAGATACTCCACTTCGACAGAAACTATAATCAGAGCACTTCACGCTCTCTACGCCACTGAAAAATAATGCTGGTGAGTCTTAGCTCCCTAGCGTCAGCGTATCTCTTTTACAATGACCACTTCTTTCCCCGAGGCAGAAAGGTGCCTAGCATAGACGGAATAAGAAAATAAAGGGTCGAATTTGTGCGCTGAAGGCTCTGGCGACCACGAATATTCATCAGCATGCAATGCCTAGCGTACAGCCGATAGTTTATGAAAAATCTATCCTTTTTTTCATTGGAGTGGCACGACGAACTGGAGAGGCGAACTACAAAGAACGTGTTCACGGGACGAGAACGAATGAGAGAAACCAACCTGCTGGAGATGTCGCTCCAGCTTATGCTGGCATATAAAAACCTCCCGTTCAACAAAATCTACGACGTCTAATTTTTCACGCGCGTGAAAAGGTCTCCGTCGATCTTCAGTGTCTTCAGACATCATCGAGAAAGTTGAAGGTTCTACGTCACGGTCATACAACACCCACCGCGCTATTTCCAAAAGGAACAGCGGACACGTGCGACTCTGCCTGGACATGCGGCGTCCAAATGAAGCAACAATTCGGGAAAAACACATCATTCCCAAACTAGACGAAATCCTGCCTCTGCTAGACGGCGCATGCGTGTGTTTAAAAATAGCCTTGCGCGAGGGTTATCATCAGATCGAGCTAAATCCCGACTGTCACAACATCCTAATGTTCATCAGTCATTAGGGATTTTTTCGATACAAGCTACTCATCCACGCAATATCGCCGGCTGAAAAGGAGCTGCGAACAAGTCAGACGATACTTTTATCTTCGGGAAAAAACTCAGGACGAACACGATGAAATACTCGGAAAACGTTTGAAAGAAGCTGGTCTGAAGCTCAATCCTGCCAAGCGCACGTTTAGCAAACACGAAATACTGTTCTCCGTTCTCAAATCAACGCCGAGAGGTATCTATCCAGATGAGACTGACGTAGTAGACAATCAACACGTTCAAAACACCGGAGAACGCAAACAGTAAGAAAAAAAACAGGGGAAAAACGCGAATCTGAAAAGTACCGCTGACCTGTGTGTAGAACTTTGGTACTGTTGCCATGGCATTAGCTATGTTTGTCAATACAGTAACACTAGCAGATGGATAAGCATAGTTCAAATGTTGAGGAAAGTCGTGGTTGACCCTATAAAAAGAAAGACATTAAGAGGTCATATGAAAAAGCAGAGCCAAGCTGCTACACCGACCTATGGTCTGCAGCTTTATATGAAATCTAGTCAACGCGAACAGGCCTAAAAAAATAGGCTAAATAGAAGCGAGCAAGGAATCAGGCACGTAAATTAGCGTATAAAAATTAAATATCGCATAATAATATTGTACTGACTGCATATGTATTATGTATGTATTATACACGTATTATAACATATTGTACAATAATAAACCTCGGCACCATTAGGATGAGCGCGTTATACACGCGGCCTTGATAATACTACTACTACTACTACTACTACTACTACTACTACTACTACTACTACTACTACTACTAATAATAATAATAATAATTTTTTTAAACATCACTTGTATTTTTCACGAGTTCTAGTCACTAAATACTTACAAATACGCGAGACGGTTCGCTTCCGGAAGGTCCATCCTGCAACAACTTTTCTGAGGTTGTCAGATAAACTTCAAGATTTCAGGGTCAGTGTAAGACTTATTTCTTCGGCAGTAAAAATAAAAACTAGCTCGGATAGCAACTTCCAACATCTTGCTCGTGACTCGATCGACGTTGCAGCCAAGATCTTTCTGCAACTGCTTGAACCTGGTATCCTGCCGCATGAAGAAACCCAGAGTAGTGACTTCTACTGGAATTACTTCGACGTCCTCACAGGGAATAAGAAGTTGAGACCGCAGATTGATATATCTGTTGGTTTTATAGGATCTAGCTTTGTTTGAAT
>QQSS02094639.1:0-16919 GCA_003687565.2 Craspedacusta sowerbii
TACATACATACATACATACATACATACATACATACATACATACATACATACATACATACATACATACATACATGGACCATAAATATACAAGACAAATTACTATTAAATATTCTTCTACAAAACAGGCATTAGTACCACTCCATAATAAAAAAGAAAATTCTCCTAAATAACGAACAAAATTGCTACGAAATAAAAAGACGTTTATTGATCATTTGCACATGACGTAACCCAAACAAAATCACATAGATGTATCACAGAAACGATATGCTGTTAGTCTCAAGATGCACTTCCAAAAGAATTAGACCACGTCAGATACCCCGTGGGCCTGCATGCTGAAAAAAGAACGTATTAATCTCTATTCACATATGCGACTTGGTGATTGTGTACATTAAATGTCACTCACGTGGATGTCAAATAGAAGACTACTGCGACAATCTCAATGGATGACAAAATGGCTAATCTCTTATCAGATCTACTTCTGCGACAGTTAGATAAGAGTTTATGGATATAAAGAATACATGTGTTACACATGCCATAAGTTTACCAAAAACTTTAACATTTCTTTACTAAAGAAATACGCGGTACCAATCTGTGCATGACAAACATCTCACACGACAGTCTGAGACACATTTCAGCACAAAAAATATTTAACATGTAAAAAAAGGCCATAAGCTTACACGGTAAAAAGACACTACACACCTCGCATAACTTATGTACACAAAGAATCCCTTGCCGAAAGTCTATTTATGCACACCTGCATGCCAACAAATTAGCAAACAGTTTAACAACCACATATAAAATTTACGACCCAAATATGTAAGCCTGACAGTCCTCTACAGCAATGACACTATGTTCATCCTACTAAGGCAATGCATTAGCCCAATTCAAAGGCCACCAATAAAAAAAATTCGATTGAGAATCCATGCATGTTTCAGAAACACTTTAGGCTAAATGCGATCTAAGAAAGTCGACCAGTACAGAGCCACGACACAGCAGTTTCCAAAATTAAGGCATTCAAAGCGGATCCATGCCAATCAAGATCTTATTGCCAAAAAATTTGCATAGCTAAGATGACGACCAGCACAGGAACTGATGACCAGCAATGTCAATGAAAGGCAACTTCCTTCTCAAATCATCGAACTGATCACACAGAAGTCCCTCCTTTGTTTTTAAATGTCACAACCTTGTCCTTGTACTTTTCATAATCAAAATGGAAAGATTTCCTGTTTGGTGTCAAAGCTTCACTTTCAGTATAAGGTCTGCGCGTCCTCTCCGACCTTCGCCCTTGGCCTGATCGTTTTATATAATTCTTCACTAGGGAGTCGCTTATTCGCTTCAATTCGTTTGCAACATTGACAGCTTCCATAGCCAACGGGGCCGAATGTGATCTCTTCCTGCTAGTGTCAGGGATGACATGCTCAGAAAGGGGAAGATGAAGATCAGACACCGACATAGACTTGGGCCGCGGTGGCCCTTCCTCTTCTAAATCATGTTCCCTGATGGCATCTGAACTCATGCTGCCTTGCATAGAACGAGATCCGCTTACTTTTAGTGACTTCGGAGTTGTCCTACTCATACCTTCGTAAAAGTAAGCTCAAACTGTGTGCTGGTTTTAATAGAATATCACAAATATTGAAATTGAAGTTTTTCCAGGCACATCAACCATTACAGCAAGCTTGAAAGCACAGAGTCATATCTGACAATCGATTCTGCAACCTGTCATTGCCTGTCAAGACCTGAAAAAAATGGGGCAAAACAATTTATTGTTAGGCACTGTGAAGTAATGACAGCTAAAGTGGATGCAATGCAAGTTTGCACTAACTTCCTGCACTCACAATGTGAAAACGATTAATTACATTTGCACAAGAGCATAAATCAAACGATTTTATAAGGAGTGATAGCAAACAAATAGCCCAGAAAATAATCTAGAAAATACGAAACACAACCATCACTCATATCAACAGAGAAGCACCAGAATTCTAGCAGTTAGAAATCAAGCAAATGACTGTGTAATGCAAGATGTAACTAGTCAACTACACTGGCCTCAGTAGGAGGTTCGATTGACAGAAGAAACCAAGCTCACTTAATATTTATTTACCGGAAAGTAACATTGCCATCTTCACTAAAGAAAAGCACCAACAAGAAACGTTAATATACATAATAGATAATCTCTAAACTTCATGATCTAATCCAACCAATATATCAAGCACTAGTGAAGCATGTTTCAATACTTGGTAAATTATAGGAACCCATAATTCACTAGCTATCAAAACACTGCAGGCACCGTTAAAGATAGATTTATTGGGAACATTCAACTAACATCACCAAAAATATTTTTCCAGATACACTTACTATGCTTTCCAAAATGCGATGCATATACCCAAAAATGGAATCATGCAACAAAACCATGTGTGGAGGAATGCACAGCCAAGATACACATGGAATATTCAAGAAATAAAACAACAGCTCACAAACAAATGTGTATAATGATCATTGGGCAGAAGCCTAAGGCCATTTAGAAAATCCACAGAAATATCTGCCTGCTATTTCCCTCTCAATATAATTGATAAGTGATTTCAAACACTTGCAGGATATCCAACATTACTGTTTTCTTAGAATAAGGACCTAAGATCCTCAAGTTCAGAAATGCTCAGCTCATCGTCATCGCATACATCAACAAAGAATTACAAATCCACAGCTGCTTTCTGAGGTTCAAAAGCATTTAAGGATGCATTAAACACAATTGATTTTCTCTGCCTTTCTCTTTTTCGTGTGTGCTAGAATAGTCATGACAGCTTTCTTCCCCCAGTCCCCAATACGGTAATATGGGACGTGTATCCTCAAAAGCGCTATAGGTGACAACTCAATCACAATCATGATATTAATAAGCAATAGGAGAACATTTATGATATAAGCAAATATAGAAGCAAGCTGCATGCTACCTCTTACCAAAATATTGAATTAAAAATAATGCCTAGCCCTCTCTCATAACAAGCCTCTAAATATAAGTTTCGGCAGAAGCATTATCATAAAGTAAGTAAACTAGTCAAAGTTCACTACTTGCCCCAAAAACGTGAGAGTGGAAGAAGGATCAGCATAGCCCCAAGTGGGGGGAGGCTTTTCTTAATCTACTCTAGTGGATAATAACAAGTAAATGTAACCATTATCTAATAGCATACACCTCACATACTACCAGGAATCTGAATGCTCAACATAGCACAACATTTCTAATAAATAGTCATTTAACATTATGCGTCAAAATGCGACAATGATTGAAAAAAATGAAGAGATTTGATTATGATTGAACACTAAAGCAATCCAATTACAGTGTAAGAGCAATGCATTTGACAAAAAGATATGAATGTAAAAACATGCGTGGTGCTCTGAAGAGGCATAGTTCATTTGAATAAAATGCAGTATATAAAGCTGTTACAAGGTCATTACAGGTGCTTAAGTATTCCCTAGATCTCAACTATTTTGTTTGCAATATAACAGCTTACAAAAAGATCTCATAAACTGCACATAAATAGATTTCATGAAGTTCAAGACACACATAAATCTGTTAAAATAAAAGTATGGTAAATGTGTCTACTTATAGGACTGCTTTATGGAATCTATAATATGATGTCGATCGCCAGGTTTTGCACTCAAATAGGCTTTTAAACTTTCTGAATATGACTCTTCTGCAACATGTATATCTCGGAACGACCAGTCTTGCCAGTTAAAATTGAATTTATTTAGCAAGTCAATTTTTGCAGTATCATTTCCACTGAAAACATCTACTGGCTCAGAATGCTCAAGAAATGGCACATGAACATCACGAAATATAAGAGCCCCGCGAAAGGCAAACCACCCACCGTAACGAGGATGTATACTCACACCAAATATTCGCTGCTCCGGAGACCATGGGTCATTAGCAACATTACATCTCTGATAGAAAAAGGCAGCACCCGACACATGTCCAGCCGTCTGAACAAGAAGCTTTGGACGACGATTTGAGTATACTTCATAGTCATGAATAGCTTCAATAGCATACTTTTGAAGCTTTTCATCTGCTTTAATGCAAGCAAAACAATTTTCCATGCATTCATCTATTGGATCAAGATGACTTTCCTTGTTGCTGCTTAAAATATATGGAACAAAAGCCTTCTCAAACATACATGGCACACTAACAACACAGAACACCAATGTGTCAGGATGGTGTTGCAGTAGAAAAGGCTCTTTCACCTGGCTGTTATACCAACTTACTTTAAAAGGATAAAACTCCAAACCAAGTTTGCTCCCGAAGTCTTCCAGCTTAATAGCAATTGCACTAAAATCATCTTTCGAAATTGTGCACATGGCCATACTTCTTGCTTGAAAGAAATCTTAGAGACCTAAACTATATTGCATTAGCAAGCAACGACAAACAGCAAACTTACACGTAAGTCAAAAATTCCATAATAAAATATAACTGCATTTCAATTACAATATCAAACAACAACAACAAAAACATAAGAATTTATTGCCACTAGTCACAGACATCCTTAAAAATATATATACATAGTCAAGCAAAGTCTTGCGACAAGTGAAGGAGATCACCAAGTAGGCATTGCCAACATGTTGCGACTAAACTGCACTATCATGAAATACAAGACAAAAAAGACAAACTTCTAGCAAGAGTTTGGTCATCTAGTGACAAAACCTCTGCGTACTCAAAGGTGAGGATCCAATCGAAACTCAAAAATCACCGATTAAAGAAAATTCTTGCCTAATTCCAACCAACTTATTGGTGTCTGCCAATAAGACAAACCCACAAAACAGCAGCAAATCATAAGTGTCTGTCAAAATACAACCTACAAAATGACAATGGGAAATAATTTACAAACATTTTACGAACACCAATTGACATGGCAAATGAAAGAAACCAAAATGCTAGAAATACCTTCATATAAGAAAGACAAAAATTGAATAAAAACAGACCAAGCAAACAGAGTGTATGCCAGATTACCAGACGAGAACCGTATATGTCGCCTAATGGGGGGAAGCATCTGCCAATGGGAAGGTGAAGATCCATCAATTTTCCATCAATTCCATCAGAATTCATAAATAACTCCACCCAATCGTATGTAGCAGTGCCATAAAGCCAACAAAGTATGTGAATATAGCACAGACCAAAATTTTGACACACAAAGCATGGAGAAGTAATGAGAAGAACCTCTGCCAAGTTAAGACTCCATGAGCATATAAACTAAAACCTACTTGAACCAAATCATAACTGATTCCAATCAAATTGTAAGTGGCTGTCAAATAAGACAAACAAAGTACTTATAAGAATGCAACAGACACTAATATCGACTAAAATTAAGAGAGAGAAACGAAGAAGACGTTATGTGAGGGGGTCATCGCACAATCACCTATTGTATTGTGATCTTATTTATAACCACTAATAAGAGATGATTTTATGTAATTTTTTAGTTCCTTCAATGACATTCTCATTGGGTCGACTTTGCGGTGCATTGAAAGAGATTCCAGTCTTTTATGCTTTTTTTGTGAGATTAAATTGCCACCAAACTTGCATGTCTTTCTTGCACGTGCAAAAATCTCGCCACGCACTGAGACTTTCGTGTCATAGGAGTAAACCTCTTTTCTCAAAGTGAAATACTTTTTAAATGCTTCAGGTTATTTTCATAGTGTTGGTGTGCAAAAAGACAGTTTAACATAAATACGTGATCTGTTAAATTTAGAAATTTGCTCTGTTCATATGGTCTGCTCTGGCATTGTCAAACATTGTCAAAATGCATGAGCCGTAATAACAGCAGTACACTCGTCAAAACGCATGAGCCGTAATAACAGCAGTACACTCTACCTACCACATAAAGAAAAAAGATAACAAGCAGAAACTTGCATGCTAGTAAACTACTAAACTACTCGGAAATCGACTCAATCACATATACTATCTTAATAGCCAGAAAATCTTGGCAGAAATTTCAAAACAAAGCACTGCAAGTTAAACACTACAGTATCACCGCGTGTGAATTAAGTCTTCCTGCACGCTTATCATTAGCTCTCCAACATCTACTTTAACTCCATCGGCTTTGCATCTAACAAGCGACAAAAGCCCACTTTACAGAGTTACTTTTGGACAGAGTACAAGAACGCGACTGCTAACATAACAGCAACTTCTTCCGTTGGAGCGACGCTGTAACAATGCTCACATACTCACACAACCGCTACGAAGTGTAATACCACATTTAAGGCCGAATGCGAGTTTTTTCTGCTAAGCGATAATCACAATTAGCCAACTGGCTCAAAATTTATGTGCCCTCACGACATTATATTTTTGCGCAGCTACCCCTGCCACTCTCTGGAGAAGCCACAAATTTTTAGGAAGCTTATGATCGATGACAAAACCAATATAACCATACAGTATAGCTGCTCATGAAGACTCATCTAATAGCACCTATTCAAGGATTTTCTAGATCAAGTGGGGTTCCATCTTTATAGTATTCTAAATAAAAGATGTCAATCAAGGTGCAAGCAGCAACAGGAAGATGCCCTTGAAACACTACAAATTGAAGATGATAACTCTTTTTGCCATTGATGGCTTCTTATTTTTGAAAATGATTGTAGACATCCATTCTTAAAGTTACCTGGAGCTGGGCTACAAAGTAAAGATTCATTTCTTAGATTACTTTGCTAATTACTCGTCTATCTATTTGTGCGTGCAGTTTTTCTAATTCTGAATTACTAAATAGAATCCTTGTCTGAAGACACTTTATTGCAAAAGCAAAAACATGTAACATGATCCCTTCATTTTCTATCTCCGAGCGCAACAAAATCGCTCTGGACTGCTTTAGCCATGCACCAACCATGAAAATCAGAAAATTTTAGTCTGAAAATCGCGTACAAACAGGCAATATTGGAAACTTTGTTTGATGAAGTTTTTTTTTTTTTTTTTTGATTGGCGAAGAGGAGAGCAAGGCGACTCTATCAAAAAAAGAAAGAGCCTATTGCTCTTGCCGTATAACAAAGCCAATTAGTGACTGATTGGGTTGCATAGAAGAAAACTCGTTCTTCATACCATGTGCATAGAAACCTAACCGTACCTTGTCGACTTTCGTTCATTTTCAGAAAAATTTATTGTTTCTTTCAAGCAAGGCCACTTGCACATGACATGTGATAGACGATTAACAACAAGATTAACGAAAGGAACGGCCTCATGTCGTCTTCTATCTACATTCAACCAGGATTGAGTATCTAACCAAAGTTCATCGTCAACGTAGTTGGTTAGCTGAGAAAACTATAGGAAATTTTTATTTCTTAGCCCGACAAGTAATCTTCAGTTGTGAGAATAAATAAAACAATTTTTCGGTGCTGCAAGTTTGTTTTGCCTTTTCTTTACGATTCCCTTCCGTAACAGGAATCATAACAACAGTTTCAAAAAGTGCTCGAGTCGAAGCAAACAAAGGCAGCTTGGTGACTTGAACTTTACTGATGTTAAACAAAGGTTTCTTATCTAAATCTCAGTCCCGGCAATATACATAGTTTACATTGTAGGTTTGCTAGTGAAAAAATTGTGAACATCAAGAAAACCTTAAACTTACTGGCCACACATGCTTGGCTGATTTCGTTAGCAACAGCAAATGAAGCCTTTATAGCATAGGTTTGCGAAGTGTATGGGCAGCGAATATAGGCTAGAACTTACCCAACTAATTGTTAAATGTTGAACAAGTGGAAATAATAGATGAGGAACGAAGATCTGAAGCAAAAATATATGCGAGTCATTGGCAAAAAATACAACGGGTTACGAAGCAAACGACGTTGACAAAGACGCTAGTACACTTCGAAGTCTATAAAATTTGATTGTAAGGGTCCGCAAATGCCGCTGCATCGCTAATTCGTGCTTTTCTGGACTGTCGTTTAATTGTTGAGCATCATCAAAAAAGTTCGGTTATCTTTTTGTCAGTAATATTAACATTTCTGCTCTATTATAGTCTTATGTAATCCTTAGAAAAATAACTCACTGCATGTCCTTTTTTCGTCTTCTTATAGCCGCGGGGAAGTCGTTTTCTAAGCAAAAGAAACCATCTCTAAAACAATCATCAAAAATTGTTAGTAATGAGTCCGGTATTCGATTGACATGCTAGATGCGTCAGTTCTAGCCCATTATTTTCCCAGCATATTGTGTTGCTTTGTGACCGCGATGAGCACCCAGGAACTCTACAATAATTTTAAAACAAGAGGACTGAAATAACCTTGAAAAGGCATGCACAGCTGCAACTACTGGCATAACGGTGTCTGCGGCCACTTTGTGTATATAGATGGGAGCTCTCATCATCCGTGTTGTGAAGCTCTTTAGCTGGTATTAACATATTTCAAGTCGGGCTTTGCCTTTCTTTGAGGACGCGAATGTAAAGAAAGAATACTGTTAAAATGGAAACCAGGTTCGTTTTTCATCCAATTCAGGTTTCCAAAAAAATACGTAAATAAATTAGATGTTTCTCGATCTCTCATCATCTCCGTGTCCAGAATCATTGTCATGACACTGACAAGAACAGATCATTGCTTATTTATCCAAAGTTCGTAGGTTCAGCATTTTGGAAAGAACCGCTCTAGTCCGGTTTGCACCACACCGTTAAGCTACCATTTACTCCTCAATCTGCGACTGATCATGCCGACATGACCCGAAGTCAATATGGCTGCCGCCGCACGCCAGGATATTTAAATAAATTCTCTTCGAATAAATTTTTTTATTTCATGGCAAACTTCAATTGCTTGAGGATTGCTCGAGCTTGTTAACGCAAAGGATAAGGTTAGAGTTAGGGTAAGGATTAGTATTTTGGTAAGAGTTTGGGTGTGGGTTACACTCAGACTTGGCTAACAAATAACAAATAAATAAATAACATGCGTGCCAAAGGCACTCCATCAGTAACGACTGCGGACCTGTCACTATCTTGTAAGCACAACTGCCATGAGATTACGTCACATCAGACCAATCACATAGAACTGGTTACTGAGGAGTAAACGGTAGATTTATGCCGGGGTAAGCTTTCGCTACTAGCAAGAACTTCCTGAGTCGCAAATTTAGTTGCAAGTGGTTTGAAGTGGCCGTGCATACTCTGACGTTTTTCAAAGGTTTCCTTTCTTTCCCATTGACGCTTACCGTGCAAAAATGTTGTCCCTGATTCTTGGAAGATGGCTATAATCAGGAGGACAACAGATTTAGCGCAACTTATCTAGAGGAAGCTAGATTTTTCTGCTGTCACACATTGCGTTGATCGTCAAATATGGAATGACTTTAACTTATGGAACGACTATGACCATGACAGAGACCACATAAATATAGTCTGGAACTCTATCTAAACATCCTTTAACCCCCTCTGTTGTACTTAATTGGAAAGATATTGCCACAGAAAAAAAAAACATTATCCTGCAATAGGTGCCACATTTCTCGATTTCTTGAACTCTTATAGGCCCCTCCATCCGCCCTTCAGCTATTTTTAATCATTTTATTTTTCTTACATGGCTTCTTCGAAGAACTAGAACTCTACAGACAGAGATTAAAAGCTCGCGCTCAAGCCCTGAGGAAATTCCATCAGGAGCAATTGCTAAATACACCGTTTAATACAAAATAATACAAAAATTACCAGGGATTCAAAGAGTGACGCCTGCAGCTAAAGAATGTTTCTGATTTAACGATCTTTTAATATCCTCAGCAATACTGATTGATTGCCAACGGATCCTAACATTTGCAGAATTCAGGTCAAAGGGAAGGCTCTACTCCGTGTTGAGATTAAAATCCATAGTTGGATGACTTCAATCCTACTCTCGCCGATTGCTAAACCAATAGCTAAAAATAAATGACTGTATCAAAGTAGCCATCTCTAGAAGCTCAAATGCGCATCAAAAAATTTTATAGATCTTTGCATCTCTTCTTTATAAAGTGTGTGTTTGAGTTGTCTGCGAGGACGCCATAATTAATAATGTTTTTGCTTAATTTGTGAGTATGTAAAATAGATTCCTGCTTTTCCTGATATCTTTCAAGCTTATTGACAATTTTACCTTACCATCTCGTTTTTTTTTATACATGAAAAATAGAGTGAACAATATAAAGTAAAATCTTGCAAAGATCTGGAAGTTTTTAGTCTCAGCTCCTTCGCCATGCGTGACAAAGTGAAACTAAAGTGAAGGCCTGGGCATGACCAATAGTTTTATCTTGGTTAGTTAACTCATCGATGCTAATCTAACGTTTATCTTTAGTTTTATTTCCGATAATAGACAGTGCTTTGGTAGAAAGGAGTCGGAGAGAGACATTCGGGGGGAGACGGAGTTCCAATCGGCTCTATCGGAAAGCTGGTCTGTTCGATATTCAAAAGTTGGACATAATGAAGGAGAGTGCTGCACTTATTGTGCGGTGGAGTTTTAGAAAATATATTTTAGTGTGGAATGCCCTGTCCTCAATTTAAGTGCTGTGTTCCTCAGCAGCTGTGTAGGTTTTTAAGCGGACTACTTGTTGCCTGCGTTTTCGTAGCGACTCTTGGTGTAAGATTTACTCGTTCGTTCACTTGTTACTTTCGTTCACGTCGGGAACATTAGTTGGTCCACCGAGTCAGAGCGAACTTTCTGTTGCATGTTGATGCTGGAAGTGCTTTTGGTTGATATTTCATTTTGTTTACTTGCTTTAGACCTATTTGCTTGCCGGCGTTGCTTGCAGTTATTCATTCTGTTTTTGGGAATTGTACCTCGATAATATACCAAGATAATTAACGTATGTATGCGTACTCATCGTATGACTTCCTCGCCAAAGAGATGAGCTCTGGAAAACGCAAAAACTTTTTTCTGGTTGCAATGATTTCATCCTATTAGCCATGCCTGTTTGCAAAGTGGCAAGCCAGTTTAGAATGTCAACACAAAAGGATAGTATTAACCACTTGAGGAAATGATTTTAGATGTCATAAAATTATTATTACTATTTATCCAAATATACATACACATATATTGATGCATGCAAAATAAAAGGTTGAGTTTATTATCCTTACGAGCTTTGCAGCAGCATACTCTCAGGTGACAAATGATTGATGTGAATGATTCATCTCGTTATGTTTATATGTCTTGTACTTGAAGAAAGAAACCAACATTAATTACCTAACATGAACAAATTTTATTAAATTGGACGTTTCGTAGCCGATACATATACATACCATCGAGTATAAATAGCCATATAGTCGTGCTCATCGTTATGAGAGTGTCCGAGGAGCATTCCAGAACTACAAGACTGTAGATATGATATTGTCTACGTCATCAGACTTAGGGAACAAGAGCCTGGATACCGATTTTTCTATGTTCTGCAAGTTCGTTAGGGCAAGAATGAGTTTCCCGTTTCTCGCAATGCTGCCTGGGAAATAGCTCCTATCATACTCGGCTAGCATGCATTGCGCGTGTTCTTGAATCTTCTCGACACGTGACTTAGCAGCGTTGCTGACGTGTGCTAAAAAGATGGCGAGGAAGATTTTGACATGAGCGAAATTACACTTAGAATTAATCCAACAATAAAACGAAAAACAAATGCTGCGCGAATATTAACCGTATGGTGTGGACTCAGCCACAAGCTCTAAGCATGAAGCGGGACCTGAGCAGCAGTAGTACCTAATTAGAAAGTCATGTCTGCTAGTTCTCAATCACTTAGACAAATTTCAGAGCAAATACTGGTTCTGGTATAAACAGAAAAATTGTCCACTTACCTGGGTTAAAGAGTGCGAGTGCATTGACGTAGGCAGTCTCGGTTCGGTCAATCCCCAGCTCTTTTAGTTTCATCAGGCCCTCTTTGACTTTGGCCAGCGTCGACTGCTCCAGGGCAGGAAGGCCAGGCTGCCTCTCCGACACAGATTGCATGTATACGGATAGCGATTCGATAGGAAAGTCAAATTCATATAACGAAACAAGGAAAATCTGCAGCCATGAGGCTTCTATAAGCTGTCTCTTGTCGCTGTCACTCAACTGGCGAAATGCTGGAATGCTATTCGCTCTGCTCATTGTCGTCTTAAGAATCTGAATAAGAGACTGCTGCACTTGCTTTTCATAATCCGGAAAACCAGATGGTGATGCGAACGTTTGCGGAGGTGTGTTGGGTGGTGTTAGGTGGCAATCGTGACTCAGTTGGGTCGGATTATCATGTACCACGTTGCTCTTTGAACCGCCGGCAATCCTTAACAGGGAGTCGATCGAATACTCTGATGACCTTTTTAAATGCGGTTTTGCCGGGGAACCAGGTGAACTGGACGTGAACGAGGGCTCTGAAGGTGGTGTGCTCACTGTTATTTTCAGATGCTCGTCGTTCGCCTCTTCCGAGGTTTGCTTCCTTGGTGTTGACAACGGCATTGGTAATTGCATGTTCCGCATCAAACATACAGGCTGATGGGAGGATTGAGGTAGGAGAAATAGCGGTGTTGGAGGAAACAGGGCGAATCTAGAGAATGGAGGTAGCATCTGTGCGCTGCCCATAGTTGGGCTCGCTATCCCAGGGCTAAGCGGATTGAAAAGCAGACCAGAAGTAGAAGGCGTTGTTGGACTTGATGGGTAACCTTGGCTGGCCAGGTCAGCTATGGAATGTTGCTGGATGGCCAGTGGCAGTGGTGGCAAACTGAAAGGTCGAATGGAATGTCTTCCTACCGAAGCAGGCGACATCATTTGCCGGTGCCTTCTTGACAAGCGCTCATGTTGGACCGCTATAGATTAAAAATAAAAGTTTAACATTTAACACAAACTTTAAGCCTGCTGAAATGCAACGTACAAAATGAGCAATCTTGCTAGTTAAGTACACGCAGGGCCCAAAGGGTAAAAATTTGCTCTATTTAAAAGTTAGACTCACGCTTACTATCATAGTATCTACAGGCATCAGAGTGTCTATGCTAGAAAGTAATAAATTTTGAAAATAAAATGAAGATTTGGTAACTTGTTGGTGGCTAACACCTGTCATGGTATTTACAAGGTCGAAGCTAGAATCAACTAGCTAATTGTGGAGTGCAATTAAAGGAATCTGGAAACCTGGTTATGAGATCGAGATTGGCACGTAAGGGTATCTCTGCCAACAAACAAATAACGGCGATCTAATCTGGACGCCTAACATAGAAATTTTGACAAAAATTCGCCGCGGTCTTTTCTTGATATCTTCTCCCTAATCTTATATTGTCTCGAACAAAAGCTTGTTTCTAGGCCCCTTCCTGTCACCTGGCGTTTTCCACGTGGGTTCAACTACGGGAGAATCGGGAAATCTGTGCACGAAATTCCCATTTCCGTTGTTACAGCTCAATGTCGAGGTTTCTAATGTTTCCTTGATCTGCAAGGAGAAAATCAATCACTAAAGATGTGAATGAAACATCGTATTATGCTATTTAACGGCATTGTTAGTGGAGTGTTAAACGAGCAATCGCGATCGCCTTTTGTTTTTGCGAACGAACGGATTAGAATCGCCTCTTGCCACGCTTCGTTTTTCAATTTTGAGGCTGCCATTTTTTACTTAAAACAACTAAACGGCGCGGGGTGGAGGGAGGGGCATAACAGCTGAAGCTGAAGGTCGAAACCGCTCGACCAAACACAGAAGCCATCTTGATTGAGCCTCCTCGCTCTTTCAAACAAAGAAACTTCACACGGCTAATGTCTCATCTTCATAATTTTAGCTTTAATTTCCGCACGCACATCTCTGCAGCCGACGACGCAATTGCTTCATAAATTTACCCGTGTCTGAATGCTAAGCTCAAACTATCGTAGCTAATTTCCTCAGCAGCAGTACGCAGAGAGCTTTCTTGGCCATACATTTGTGTACATGTTGACGTAGGTTGTCGTGTTATTGCTTATTTGAATTTTGACTACAATGCTGCTTTCTCATCTGGCGACGTTCATGTCTACTGAGCGGAAAGCGGTAAAACTGTAAGTCTTTGAACGGAAATAGAGGTAAAATAAAATGGGCATGGTTATGTTTGAGCTACTTGATGCCTGCGGTACCGAAAGAAGCCAGCCCGTGAGGGCTGACCAAGTCACAAGCTTTTGTCATCTAAATAAAGGAATTGTCAGTGTTTTGGGGTGAGAACTTCATAAGTTCGACTCAACTCGCACTGACTTCATTTAGATTGAATGAGAAAGCTGCGCAAACTTGTGCTGAAGAGCTGATATGAAAGCGAAAATGGAGATCACGCTTTGCCGCATGAATAATTCACTTCACAGGTAGGGAGAAAAAAGCGGGAAAGTATCAATGAATGAACGCGCATGGTAATTTGGCGGGAAAAAGCTACGGCAAACCATGCTTCCCCACTCATAATTCTACTAGAGTAGATCCAGTCGTTTTCATCGTTCCTTTCGAGATCATCTTTCGATTTGCTAAGCAGAAAAATTCTCGGTGAGCTCAAATTTTAAGTCTGCATGCCTCACATCCTCATAGTAATAATAATAAAAACGTACTAAAACTCTTTATTAAAATCCTAATAAAACATCTATATTTATATCTAACCATTCTTCGTTTGTCAACTTGCCGTGCGGTCAGAAGCAATAAAAAAAAAGCTGGGAAGAGAATCTTAATGAGCCTACCGTCCCTGTTCATTCCGACCATCAAGCATCTCTGAAACCGACAAAATTGGCATTGATTCCGACGTTTCAAGTCGACGACACACGAGCTTGCGTACTTGCACGTATAGTCGATGTTCCGTCGGACACTTCGCTTGAAGAAACCCCGACACCCGTCGCAAGACGGCACGCCATAATGGCGGCCGGAAGCACGATCTCCACAAACGCGGCAAAATTGAGAGGACAGCTGCGATTCTAGTTCTAAAACAAAGAATAATTCAAGTTCAAATTGTGTTGAGCTTCTTAATCTAAATATACTCACAACATATACTATCTCTAAAACAAAGGACAATTCAAATTGTGTTGAGTTTCTTAATCTGAATATACTCGCAGAAAGAGCAGTCAATGAGAAAATTGAGAATGAGAGGTAAGCCCAGAAATAATTGCTTAATATGTTTTTAGGGAAATAAATAAATCAAAGATTTCAGCTGACTTTCTAGAATGCATTCCCAACCGCAATCACAGGCAAGATTGCGCGATGTTTAGAATGCTTTCCTGAATACGCAAATCAAGTCGCCAAGCATTTCCTTGAAGAGACTGAAAACTGAGCCATAAAATGAAACCGTGAATTGAAAGAGGAGCAGAGGGCTCCGTAAAAAAAATTAATTCTTGGCGTACCTCTCATTCTTTGAATCTTCTCGTTGACAGCACTTTCTGCGAGTATATGTAGATTAAGAAGCTCAAGACAGCGTCTTTCCATTCGCTGGATCTCTTGACTAATCGAAACTATAAAGCGGTTTCCTTTTTAAAGACTTCCACCTTTTGCACAGCGGTTACCATGCAGCAACTTTTGCCAGCATCCAGCGGTATACCGTAATGCAAGTTGATCATTCAAGCTACCACCTCTTGTTTAGACGCTCTATGATCAGCGGTTTGACACGTTCGATTATCTCGCTCGCGCTTAAGTTTTGATTGGATCAGCGGAAGGTCAGCGGTCATTTAATCTGCACGTTTTCGTTATCGAGGAGTGCATTTGCTTTCTTGTTTTTGTGACCGTTTGATCATGGCTAAAACACAATCCAGCGGAATAAAGCACTGTTCGGTGAGAGGGCGATTTGCGATCGGCGGCCTAATGGTCAGCAGTTGTATCAGACGGCCAGGTGGGCCGGAAACAATCTGATTGTTTAACAATAGAAGCGCGTGTGATTGATCAGGTCAGATAGCTGATGCGAGCTGCCTTTGATGTGCTGTGCCTCAGTCGCGATAGTGTCTGCTTCGGGAATATCTGATCCAAGAATCAATCTTGTGCTTCTTCGCCGTATCTTGGATTCTTCTTTAACCTGGCCAGCTCCGTGCACTCTTAATCGTTTAGACCACATTAGGTCCTATTGAGCCTGGTTCATACTTTCGATGGCGGTTCTGAAAAGTAGCAATATTGATATGTCGGACCATAACTAAAGATCAAAGCTCTCTTTTAAGGAACTCTTTTATCGCTCAGGGTTTCCTTCATTTCGCAAATAGGTTAGATGGTGCGCGACATTCAAGCCACGAACAATCTTTTTTTTTTTAAATATTGAACCGATTTCACGGATTTCATTGAAAGGTCACTGGTCTTACGTAGTTTTGAACATTGCACCTCGATCTTGTCTAGATGCAGTCCATTCTGACATGTTTCGAGATGTTTTTTGAGTACTCAACTTGAAGAGAACCCAGCCAGGGCCACTAAATTTAAATGAAATAAATAATGAACTTGGGTTTGGAGATCGCAACAATCAAGTTCTTCAAGCAAGTTAGCAAGTCGGTTTTATGCTTAGAAATACCAAGTAGGAGCGCAAAGAAAAAGGCTTTGTTTTGAGAATTTTACTGCATCGTTTTGCTTTTAGTTCTTCCAGCTGCATTAGAGTGCTAAGTTACCTCAGGCATTTAAGCCTCGGTGATTTTTTTAAAAATGTAGTTCTCGCTAAATGTTACCGCACGTCTTTTCGTGTTCTAGCAGGAGAAAAACAATGTCTGCTGAGCTCTGTCTTGTGCAAGTTGCATCCTTCTGGACAGAAAATACTCCTTGATCATGTCGAGATCAAAGAGCATAGGCAGTGAGCAAAGTCCCTCCTTTATTAATTCATTTGTTTTATTATTATCATTATTATTATTATCATTATTATTATTATTATTATTAATATTATTATTATTATTACTATTATATATATATAAGTAATTATATATATATATATAGTATATATACATATAGTATATATATATAGTAATTATTACTATATATATATATTATTATTATTATATATAACATCCGCTGACCAGCGCAGAGGACGGACGTGTCTCTTCGTGCTGCGCGGAGAATTCTGTTTTAACAAGCTAACTGAGAT